>CM064505.1:824434-849306 GCA_032716605.1 Paralithodes platypus | reverse complement strand
TCATCATCATCATCATAGAATTAACCGATGATGCCTATTCGTTAGTAGATTCACCCATTAAGGGGGGTGACCTGTTTTTGTTCTGTCCTTTTCTATCTTTCTCTGGCTTGTATCCATTTGGCCCCATTCAGCCTACTGTTTTAAGATGTTTATCCCCATCCAGGTGTCAATTTTTTACTGGTGAGCGGTAGCGAGCCAGCATATTTTTTATTTTTGTTTGACAGCAGGCTAAATTTGTACATTTTTCGATAGAAAAATTTCTCCGGCGAAGCCGGATTTCTTCATATTATGCTGCCTCGCTATCGCTCGCCAGGAAGAAATTGACACCTAGATGGGGATAAACGTCTTAAAATAGTTGGCTGAATGGGGCCGAATGGATACAAGCCAGAGAAAGAGAGAAAAGGACAAAAAGCAGGTCACACCCCTTAACCCTTGTCTAGCGGGGGGTTTTGGGCTTATTTGGGCATATTCAGGCCCTCCTGAATGATAAATCAAGTATCTGCATGAAAAAAAAAATATTTAGCAAAAAAATAGGCGCTAAAAGCTTCAAAATGAGACCAGAACGAGCTACGTAGCACTCGTGGTTCTCATACAGTGATACCAGTAACATGGGAGTTTAGCGTATAGCGGCATATTTTTCCCAGCTATGCTCACTACTGGCTACACTGCCGGCCTCTCGAGAACACAGGGAACATGAGTTAATGGGCGGCGGTAAGCCCTGGGAGTCGGCTGTCTGGCCCGCTGCGCTCCCGGCCATTTGCACTCTATTTTAACCCTTTAAAAGCCTTAATAATGCTCCTAACTTGCTGCAAATTGGAGGCGGACTTAAGTCCGCCGCCGCTCTTAACCCTTCCTCCCCGGGCTGTCTTACCAAATGACGGTCGCCCCTACCCGGGCGATATGGCTGAAAAACGTCTAGGCCTAGGCTACCGTATTTATGTTTATTTTCACTGCTAGAACTTTCCCACTCATCTATAATCGTAGTGCAGTTTTCAATCTGTATTTTGGCATTGAGTAGAGCTCTGTAAGTCAACTGGTTCAGTTGTGATGACGATTTCAGTGGAGCCAATATTGCAGAGATGTTGCCAATATGGGGTCTTTTTAGACACTAATTTCGTCATGACGTCAGAACAATAACATTGAGGAGTCTTCTCCTTCTTGTTTTCGGAGGTGCGGTGACGAACGCTTGGGTTTGTTGACATACGTCGTACGCACGGCGTTCGGACCAAGCTTAATTAGGCTATTAAGCTCATGCCTTAGATAAGGCATACCGGGTAGCGGCCCTTCTTTCGTGCTGTCCTTACCTAAGGCAGCCCGGGTAGGAAGGGTTAAGGAAGAGGCAAGACCTACCCCCATTATCTCTCTCTCCTGAATGACCTTAGGTGGGTTAAGGGGGATGGGTGTATATATTTGCTAATTTTTCTGTTGTATTGGCCCTATTTGGGTTCTGTCTTGAGTCGGCTACCCCCAGAAAAAAAAGGAAAAGTGGGGATTGGGCCTGAGTATATACAGTACATACATACATATATACAGTACATACATACATATATACAGTACAGTACATACATACATATATACAGTACTGTACATACATACATATATACAGTACATACATACATATATACAGTACATACATACATATATACAGTACATACATACATATATACAGTACATACATGCATATATATATTTGTATAATTTTTAAAGTTTCCGCCCTAGACCTCCGTCAAGCTTAAAAAATACAGCCACCAAGATCCCCCTTCTTGTAATTTTTTTGATAGTTAAATGTCCCGGCCGAAGGCCGGTTCCTCTTATATTACAGGCTCGCTATCCTAAATGACACAAAATATTGGAATATTGACAAAGAACTATCCTAAATGACACAAAATATTGGAATATTGACAAAGAACTATCCTAAATGACACAAAATATTGGAATATTGACAAAGAAATGGGGCAAAAGGTCTTAAAATTGCCAAAGTAATGAGCCGAACATCATAAAATCTGAAAACTAATGGGGCTAAACATGAGGGAGAAGGGGGACCAGAAAATATGACCCACCTCCCCTTAAACGGGGGAAGTGAACGTAGTAACACTCACATCACTGGTTTCCTCCTGCATGGTGGTTGTTGATTTTTAGAGGCGACTGTACCAAGATCCAACTCAATCACCTGTAAGGAAGAACAAATAAAAAGGTTCAGTATTATAGTACAGCGTTATCATAAATTGTTTTGTATAGTTATATTTCATAGTATTGTTTTGGTAAATTAAGATATAAAACTTGCAAAACCAACCAACCATAACATGAACCGCACAATATAAAGACAAAACAACTCATCAAAATCACTATGTACAAATCTTCAAAGCATTACCCTACTTCCACAGTGATTTTGATAAGTAAGCGTTGTTTCCACATAGCGATTTTGATAAGTTAATTTGACTTTACATTGTCTATGTCCCAGTTTTGGTTTGTTTAGTTTGCAAGTTTTACATTTTACTTAAGCTTTGTTGTCTGTATACTGTGTGGTTCTTGTTTTGGTTTGTTTGTTATGCAAGTTTTACATTTTAATTATATACTGGATCAACCAAGTAGTCTTGCAGTAACACTAACCCATCTGACCTTTGGGGATTTATTATGCTAAGTTGCCTGGTCACTATCACTCGTCCAGAAAAAAATGACACAACGGGCCGAAACTCCTTATAATCGCTAAACTAATGGGACAAAATATCCTAAAATCGTCTAACTAATGGGGAAAAAAGAAAAAATATATACAGTATACCGTACTGTACTGTATATATTTAAAAAAGATAACCCCTGAATTAAATACAGTAGGCTTCAGCCAGAAAGCTCCTTGTTGACATAGGTTCAATCCCCAAGAGGTAACTATGGGTGGACCTAGAATGACATGGGCTCGGGTACTCCGGTCCGATATCAAAATAAAAAACTTGACAACAGAGGCAACCCTTGACAGGGCCGCCTGGAAAGCTGCCATTTAGGAAGTGAGACTGTAACCACATTCTCTGTGGACAAACAGTCTTTAAACTTTTATGTATGTATGTATGTATGTATGTATGTATGTATGTATGTATGTATGTATGTACAGCTACTGACAAATGTTTGGAAGAAAAATATTGTATGAATACTGTACCAGCAAGTTTAAGCTTTCTGCAAGTGGAACTGTAGTAAATAATGAATCGACTTACCTTCATATTCAGCTACAGTATTTGATCTTGGAATAATCCCAGACTAATTATAATTAAAATTAAAATACCGGGGGGGGGGGGTTATTGGTCTTAAGAACGATGATAAAAATAGAAAATACCATTAGGCGTATAGATCTTGCTTCCGTTAGCTTTGTTCATTGTCTTTATGCTAAATAAATTACTTAGCAGCATAAAAAAACATATTGTAAAAGCCCTATGGTTACCAGAAAGACATAATTTTCCAGACTGAATATGAGAGTGAGAGTGAGAGTGAGTGTGTGAGTGTGTGTGTGAACAGTACAAAAGAATATTCCTACCTTTTTTATTATTAACACATACAGCAAATGGAGAAAAGCTAATGAAAATATTATCCATACAACTAATGCATAAACAAGAACAAAATAATAATAAAAAAGGTTAAATTACTGCCCATCGACAAACAACACATTTATTGCTATAAAACCTCTTGAGAACAACATGACTACTTCATCAACTACAGTATATAACTCGTAACTGGACAGTATTGCACAATGATATGGCGAGTCAGGCTCAACAGTTGTCATACCTCCGCAGCAGGTATCGTACGAGTACATTTCCAGCTACTTCACTCAATGACTGCGGGCTGTTATATTAAAAATACGGTCATCACTGCGGCACTTGTCATATGACAAGTGCCGAATTTCTGCCTTGAACAAGGCCTGGGAGGCAGGCGAGCGAGTATAAGCAGCGCGGAACTGTCCCATCCATAGCCCCCCTTGTCTGGGCCATCACTAGTGGCAGTGGGAGGCATCTCCAACTCCCTTACAGACTGGGGGATAGCGAAAATCGCTCAAACTCGCTATTTTTTACCGATTTAGCGTTACCTGTGCAATATTGTTGCACGGCAACCAGAGGTCGTACAGACATGATTCAGGTGTCATTGGAAAGGTCTATTCCTCTGCTTTCACGGATATATTATAATGTAAAACTTGCAAAATAAACAAACCAAAACGGGGACGATACAAGATAAATGCGGTCTAGCTCTTGTTTTTAAATGAAAATGTGCAGGGAATAAAGGATACTTTAAGTCCAAAACCCCCATATGGCACAGTGGTGACCAAACAATTGTCATATGACAAGTGCCGCAGTCATTGCGTTAAAGATGGGTGGAAGAGGGGGTAATTTTCTCCTTAGACCTCTTGCATCTTGCTCATAGGTATACACCACTCTTTTGTACATTTCCTCGCCCTAATCAATGAAGAAAACATAAAATCAAAGTTTGGAGGTATGAACCGTATGACAAGACTGTTGATTATGACTGTACATCTGTACTGTAGAACATTAACACAAATACCTGTAAATACTCTGGCACAAATACTGGTATATACAGTATATTCTGTATTTTATTAATTTCACCACACCACCAAACACCTCCAATGAAATATATATATACCATATTTATATATACCGGTATATGTATACTGTATGTATATATATATACATATACAGTATATATATATATATATATATAATTAGGTTTTAGTGGCTAGTTATATGAACAAATAACACAATAGAAAATCAATAATCTTGACTGCCGAACGACAAGATTTACAAATATAAATTATAATACAGTACAGTCCATCCTCCTATAACACAAATTCCTACAACGCGATCCTCCTACAACACGAGGGGGGGGGGTCCCGATACATAGTACATTTATTCAGTTAATTGTAGCCATGATATTGTAGATTCAATTTTTTTTAACTAATTTCTCTATTATATATTAATACATTTTGATATATTGTATGAACTAATATATTCTAGGTCTTTCCTAGGACCGATCGATCACTTTTATTTACCGCCGTATTGCCGCCGTATGCATACGCGATCGCATAACGCGAATTTTATATAGTGCGAGGGTTGGATCGACCCATTTTTCTTCATTAGTTTTAAGGTAAGTGATGTTTTTTTATATTTGTTAATGGTTTGATGGTATCTGGTAGGTAATATAGGAGTTTGTTTAGCAAGAAATCTGAAAAATAAAGGGGCAAAATTGTGGGGTTCAGACCCATATAGAATTACCTCCATATAAAGTGTTATTCCTACAGCGCGAGGGGCTCTGCCGCCCATATAGTAGTGTTATTGGAGGATGGACTGTACTTGCAATAATAATAGTAATTATAATGTAAAACTTGCAAAATAAACAAACTAGATAAATATAAGTACACTAACACAAACATATAAAAACACAATAAATATACTAAACTATAAAATATTTGCAATAATAATAATAATTACAATAATAAGAGAACAGATTTTTCGTGGCTATCTAAAGTAAACAAACAACACACATTAAAACTCAATAAACTTAACTGCACAACAGAGATAAAACCATAAAATACTTGTAATAATAATAATGTACTGTTAACCCTTTCACGCATTTATGACGCAGAGATTGCCAGATTAGCAATAAGAAATAGAGTTCTCTCACTCTTATAATTACCTCTCCAAAAATTAGTTTTCTGCCCACAGCTAACTCAAAGACAACTGCAGAGGTTGAAGTAACTAAACTAAAGGTTTCTAAATACCCCTGATGGTAACAAAGGCTTTAAAGTATCCCCAATAGGCTCAAAATCGCGTCATATGTCGGAGAGGGTTAAATTCAGCATTGTACAGAAATGAGAATCCTTGTAATATTTTGGTCACATTCAAATAAAGTTTCAGTGGTTCAAGTCATAAAATGTATATTAAGTAACACCCCGTTCTTAACATTAGTCATCAATTACAAACCCCAATGCACTTGAATAAACTAATGAAAGCATATGGTCCTCCCGGGATTCCAACTCAGGACACCACACCCAGAATACAGTATAAGCATCTAAACCATTACACCACTAACACAGTTAAAGGTTGAATACACGATCACGATTAATATCCATTTTCGAATTTTGGATATCAATCTAATCATGTACTCGACCCAACTGCAGTATAGAAAGTGTAATGTATATCATATCATTATACAGTATATATATTCTCTCACATACTGTAGATATTTTCTTTGCTTTGGTCCCAAGGATTTCTTCAATATCTCCTATCTTCTTCAATTATTTTCAACTATACTGTACTCTAGTCTGTTCAATATAGGTAGACCACAAATTGTGACCCCTAACCTCTATAACTCAAAAAGGGCTAGAGCAAATAGGCTGTAAATTTCCACCCCTATTCCCTGGCTTTTTTTTTTTTTAACCCTCCGGGCCCGGGCTGTCTCTCCAAAGGACAGTGTGGGCTACCCAGGCGATCTGGCCGAAAAACGTCTAGGCCTAGGCTACCGTATTTTTGTTTAGTTTAACTGCTAGAAATTTCCCACGCATCTAGAAACGTAGTGCGGTTTCCAATCTGTAGACTGGCGTTGAGTCAACTGGTTCAGTTGTGATGACGATTTCCGTGGAGCGAATTTTTCCGCGATGTTGACAATATCGGAGCTTTTCACACACTAATTTCGTCTGACGTCACAACAATAACATTGATCCGACGTCTCCTTATTGTTTTCGGAGGTGCGGTGACGCAACGATCGGCTTTGTTTACATGCGTCGGACACACGGCGTTCAGACCAAGCTGAATAGGCTTGAAAGCTTACTGCCTAGTAACAGGACACCCGGGCTCCTGCCCTTATTTCGTGGTGTCCTTTCACACGGACACCCGGGCAGGAAGGGTTAACCAAACCACTGACCTCCATAAAATAACTCTCATAGGGCTGGCCTGAAGGATTCGATCAAGATATATAACTAAATGAGTCAAGATAGAGAGGGAAGGGCAGTAGGGGAACAAATTGAGGAAGGTGAAGACACTCAGACATTTCTCGCCAATTCACCAGTTCAGCCGGACCACATGAGCTCCACATCAGAGCTTTTATAGGGCAGGGCCGAAGGATCAGGCAAGAACTGCTACACCGCAACACCAACCAAGAAGTGATCAGGGCGAACAATGAGAGATCAGGTCGAAGGTAGAAAAAATCACATCGAGAAGCAAAAAATGCATTACCGAAGGGAATCAAGTCATTCCGGCCACAACAGCAACCGAAGAGAAAAATCAGGTCAGGAGTCTGCTACCTAGCCAGGCCAGGGAGACATGAGATATAGGTTGCCCGAGGACAACCGAATGGGACAGAATAAGAATAGAAGGGGAAAAACATAGAAAGAGAAATGGAAAACTACTCAAAATTAGTCAAGCTGACGACAAAAGCGCGAGGAGAGATAGCGAAATGACCACAAACATCCCCCATCAAGCCCCAGTCGCCGGCCCCGAAGCCCCCCAACCGCGCCAAGGATAGTAACAGGGGGCCTGACCCTTCTTAAATGGTATAGATATTAGCGCCATGTTGTCTATGAGTTATGGCCTACTAATAATGAATGGATAATAGTACCAGTAGTAAATAATAAGATTTATATTGACACTAAATCACTGATATTATAGCCAATTACTATAAAGTTTTACAAAATATTTTGACTTTCTATTAACCCTCCAGACCCGGAAGGGCTCTTGAACGCCCATAAAAAACACACCCGAGCTACCCGGAAGGGTTCTTAAACACCCATGAGCTCAAAGCCTGTAAGCTTGGTGTGCGAGGCGTACGTCCGACGCATGTAAACAACAGCCGGCTAGACCGACGCCCCGCATCTCCGGCCACAAGAAGGAGTGCGTCGCTTGTTCGTGTGTGCCTGTATGTTATTGTTAAGTATCAAAAAGTAGTGTAAAGTGGCTGTTTTTGCCATAAAGTTATCTCCAATGAAATCATCATCATTTCGGGGATTCGGGGAATATATATATAATACATAGCCGGGGCTGGAGGGTTAATCACTGAATGTCTGCCTGCCGAGATCGGAACCTCTCCGGGTGGTCGGGGGCCGGGGGAGTGCTGGAGCGACCTTGGTGACCCTGGTCTCTGGGTCTTCTCCTGGGTGACCTGGATGTCTGTGAGTTTGTGCTTTTTATCTGTGTTTATTTGTTGTTTTATGTTGTTTTTGTGTTTTCCCTGTTCTTGCTCTGTCTTGAGTCGGCTACCCCCAAAATGGGGATTGGGCCTGAGCATATAGATAGATAGATAGATTAATCACTACTGGCAATAAAGTATCACCATCTCCAATATAATTATATAATACAGTCACTATATTCTTTAAAACATCTACATTATCCTCCAATCACTACCAGTAATATCACCACTGTAGAAAAGATTACTCACTCACTAGTATGCTTCAGCTATTTTTCATGAACATTGTGAATGTTTGTATGGTATCTAAAATTGGGCTTGAACATTTCTTTTTGTGACTCACCTTCGTATTATCACACAAAATATAGTGTTTAATACAAATACACAACAAATTCAACCACCAGTATTCCTTAAGTTAAGCTCTCTATATTCTTCTCAATACCTATCCCATCACAGAAATTATTATTGTTCCTATGTTATCAAGCTTCAGCTACTTTCCTTACTGTCAGCAGTTTGTTTGAATTTGATACATGGTTTGTGCAATCTTATCATTGTGGTACTCAAGGATATGCTTCGTACACAATGGGGTCTGAAACATATTATTGAAAATGTAATATACGGTATTGATTTTTTAGGACACGTTCGTTTGGCCAAAGTTGTGCAACCACATGGTTTTCAATACATAATTGTTAAGGGGCACTGAGACCTGGGTGGGGCTTTGGTATCCCGTACATTTCCGCACCCTCCTCAGCCCCTCACCTGGGAGCGGCTTCGGTCACCTAGGCTTCCTTAGTGGTAAAGCTGGGAGGGTTCTGTGGGGGCGTTCGATTATGACTTTGGCCTTGTTCAGGACCTTGGGGCTGTTCGGTCAGACAGCCTTGGGAACAACAACAAAGGAAGACGAGCAATAACAGACCTCATGGTCCTTATTTGGCTATTTGTATATATATATATATATATATATATAAAAAAACAAAAAGGTCATAGCAATCAACTGAAGGACTTCAACTCCAGAAAGACTGTAGTCAAAAAAAAAAAAATTGTAGTACTATGAACGATATTGATACAGTCACGTTACTCGAGCTCAAACGCAGTCAGTCGGGGATTCATGGAGAGATATTTATTAAGGCAAAGTTATTCTATTTCCTGGATAAGCAACACATTTCAAAGCACATTGTGTGATATGTATAAATATTTGACAGTGCTTTTCTGGAGAAGTGTCCACCATAAGTACCTTGTAACATGTAAACCCATTGCTTGTGTAGTACACTTTGTTTTAGTATGCAGCGCCAAGTGTTGCCCATAAAACCATGTACAACGAGGATGGAGATGGACTGTATATGCATGATCAATCTACAGAGTATAAATTTTCACTGGTGTAGGGATGCGGCGACCCCACCGCCCGCCACTTTGGTGGTGCAATCAGCCTCTGGAGCAGTGGACCACTGGTTCCTATCTTCAGAAAATTCCTGTGCTTGGTATGCTTCCAGCCAGGGCCCCACTGGGGTAAATAAAATAGCAAATCAGTGGTGGAACTGCCATCCGGGTGAGGGGCTGCTCTGGGTCTGTTCCTTCAGTGTTCATGGTCATAATCCACTTAGTGGAAATGGCACTGTGGAGTGGGTCAGTCTGGGCATGTCTGGGAGCCTGGAGGCAGTTTCTGCCATGGCCATCCCTTTTGGGGTGCTTCCTCTGGAAGTGGGGCGTCAGATTTGATGATGATGATAAATTTTCATATTACTGTTCCCCCTCTGGCAAGCTCCAGACATTTTCCTTAAACGCTTTAATCACTAATATCCCCATCACAAAAATGATTACTATTCCTCCGCTGACATGACTCGGCCACCCTCCTCAAACTGTCCGTGGTGTGTTCAAACTTGATACAGGCCAAGTTCACTGTGTCCCTCACTGAAACCGCCGTCTTCCGCACCTCCTCGTATGCTGCCTTCTGACTCTGGGCTGCCAGTAACTGCGCCCGCTTCACCTGCATCTCCAGCGCGTGTTGTTCCCTCTCGTGATTCACAATGTTCTCGTAATGCTTCAACTTCAACTGGAGTAGCCGTGAGGTTAAGCTCATTTTCCGGGGCATTTCGGCGTGAGAGGATTTTTCGTGATCTGACGACTCAAAATCGGACTGTTCATGGTTAGGCAGCCCACTGTTATCGGGATGGGAGAAGTCCTGATCCAACTGAACGTGGCTCAAGTATTCGTTGTCCAGCTTTACGTGGATGGACATTTCCTGGTCTGATCTCTCGTTGAACATCTCCTGGTCCGACGCCTGGCGATCCGAACCCTCTCTGTCCGACATCTTGTGATCGGATGCCACCACACAGTCTGACATCTCATTACCAGATCCATCATTATTATTGTCCAGCATGTCCTGGTCGGAGAGGTTATAGTTGAGCATGAGAGAGAAGCCAGCATCACCAGTGGGGGCTGAGAGGGCTCTGCCTAACACTCCACCTTCACCTGAAATATAATTAATGTACAGTATAACAATCTTGTTAGCCCTTTTAACCCATTCATGCATATACAAATAAACATACAGGATTTCACCTCACAGCTTTAACATACATGACTTCACCTCACAGCTTTAATATACATACACGTCCCTTGATTTTGGCCCTGTCACTTTTTCAGCTCTGGGGGAGGCATCGCTACAGGCAGTTCTGCCTTTTGTCTCCCTCACTCACATAGAAAAAAAACAAAAAACCCACCACCTCGTCTCACACCACGGCGTGATATCACGCCGTGGTGTAGTGTATTAAGGCATCGACTCCCATCCTGACTTCTGGTGGTTCGAGTCCGACTGGGAGTATATACACACACACATAATCATATAGTATATATATATATACAGTATATATATATATATATATATATATATATATATATATATATATATATATATATATATATAACTGTATACAATAAATACTGGACAACACACCTGGTTGTGAGTCGGATCTATTAGCAACCAGACCCACCCCCAACACTTGGCTCAGGTCTAGGTCTGGCTTATCTGGGCTGCCACCAACAGATTTTAGCCGTTGTCTGTTGTACGAGGTGTGCGCTCTTTTCGCTCTGCAAAATTATAAGGAATAAAATATTAAGGAAAAAAAAAAGTGTAACTATACTCTGGCAAATAAGTCAATTTAAAACCACTCTTAAAAAAGGTTCCTTATATTTGTTTAATTATTATTTAAAATACAAAGTTAAAATTATGATTCACAGTTTGTATTGCGTTTTGGAAGTGATAAAATAGCCAAAATAAATACATTTAATGCAAAGCTTCATGTTTTCTATCTCATATGCATTACAGTTTTATATTCAAATAATCCTGGTTTGCCACTGTCGGAATTTATTACTCACATAAGTTGTTGTTGTTGTTCCCCAGGCTGTCTGGCCGAACAGCCCCAAGGTCTCGAGCAAGGCCAAGGCCATAAACGAGCGCCCCCACAAAATCCTCCCTGCTTACCACTAACAAAGCCCGGGTGACCGAAGCCACTCCAAGGCAGGGAGCTGAGGAGGGTGCAGAAACGCTCGGGAAACCAAAGCCCCACCCAAGGCCCTGTGCCCCTCAGCAATTATGAAGGGAAAGTTGAGGGGCAAGGGAAAAATGTGATGCTTTGGCTCCCAATCTGCCAACTTCTAGGTTGGCAGTAGGGAGGTCAATCCACGGAAAAGACGCCGCCACTTGAGATCTAGAAGATATATAAGTAAAAGGAACAGTCAGAGTAAGCTATGGGTATGGCAGAGATCGCTCAGTTCTCACTCGGATAGACCAGCCCATCACCACATGACTAGAACCCAATCCTCTCAGCATCAGCTAGGAAAGGCCCTAGAAAGCCGCCTTTGGCGGGGGGGATAGCTCCCCTATTTCAACTCCTTTCGGGGTTGGGCACCCGCCCACTCACTCACATTAGTTTATATAAATGTGTTCTTATTTTAAGTATTTTCATTATCACAATGTTCATTAAATTGGGAATAAAGGCTTTGGTTTCGGTTGAATTTTTCATGCTGGAACTGAGATTCCCTAGGAACGTCCCTGCGTCTGAATACAAAATTTTAAGTGACTCACTTGACTTTGAGACTCTCCCAGCTGCGCCGTTGAGGCCTGACGGTGCGCGGCGAAGACATGCCGGACACACCAGGCTTACATCCTTCACTTCCCACAGCCACCACCTGTTGCTTCTTCCTCTTTACCGTCTCGCCAATGTCGGAGGTGTCGCTGCCGTCAACGCTCCTCTCCTCTCGCACCTCCGACAGTTGGGTGACCTCTATGTCCGACTTTTTCCTTCGCTTGAATAGCTCGCCGTCGGGAGTGTCATCGGCTAACCTTGTCCTAGGCTCTTCGTTCAAGTTTATGGTTAGGGATCGTTCTATAGACTGCTCGTTGGACATTGTAAGGATGGATTTTGTATTTGCTTGGCTTTATATGTATCTTGCTCTTGCAGAATTTACACAGAACACATAGCTAACACGCATTTTTTATTTCTTAGTACAAATTCATCGCCAGGGTTTGTTCTACGGGATGCTGGTCGGACATTGTGAAGAGAGGATAAATATTTTGTTGGTATTAAATATACCTACTATAGCTTGGAAACATACCACAGAGTTAAAGTAGTTTTCTTATTGTGAGTTAAAGTAGTTTTCTTATTGTTTCTATTTCTTTGTTCAAGGTTTCATTCTACTGGAAGCCCAGCAGACACTTTGAGGATAGGAATATTTGGCTAGATATAAATGTGCTACATCTTGTCATTGCAGCATAACAAATAAGAATACCATACCACATAAAGCTCTAACACATTAAACAATAGATACTCTTTAAAGTGCCGGTAGTTTAATTATTTTACAATAAAGACATACAAATTTTCTATCCAAGTAAGTTTTTTCATACTGTATTACAGTTTTGTCCCCAATTAACGTGAATAACTACGGTACTGCAAAAAGCAGTTCCTTAGTAACCAGTATGATCGCTACTCATATGAGACAATATTATTTAATGTTAATAACCGATACCTATACAGTACATACTGTCTTGCTACGTACAATAAGACACACACATTGCCACTGACTAAATCTCAACTATTTCAAGACACTTCTTCACAACACAGTACGGCATATACTACAAAGGACTTGTACCCTACCAAGTTAGCCGAAATAAAAATGTAGCAATACTGTACAGTACTAGTAAATCACAAATATTAATACATACAGTACAATACCAGTACAGTGCTACAAAACAATTCCTTTATGTTGAAACAAAATGGACAGTAAGTCGGTCAATCAAAACAAAATCTGACCACTAAAAGCTTACTGTACACCAAATACTCTATTTCAATTATCTATAATTTGAAGCTTTGTAATCATCATAACATTGTCTAAATCAAATGTCCTAATTTAAACAATCAAAGGGAAAATTGTACATACTTCATTATATTATAGATACCGGTACAATCACCTGCACTAAAAACTTGTGCATATTTGATGATAAACTTGTGACTATGAGGGAAAACAGTAAAACATAGACTCAGGGAATGTGATTAATATGAATATTGCATAATATTATATCAGCATGTTATAACCATTTAAACTCGGGGCTGTTCGGCCAGGCAGCTTAGGGAACGACAACAACTACGACCATTCAAATTTTTTACACCACCTTCAATTACAGGTGATTGTACAGTACTTCACTCTTCCATCAATTTTATTAAGCTTAGAACGGACTTCTGTGTCAATATAATCCGTTAATAACCCATGATCACCAAAGGTCATTCCAAAACAGTAAAATTATCTGGCAATAGCATGATTAAAATTAAATGTCATCTGACTAGACACAATTATGAGGGCATATACAAAAATCATCAATAAGTTCAACAGATTAAAATTGTGTCTACTATAAGTACGGTATCTATTTTTCCAGCTGATGGTAAAAGATGATAGCAACCGATATCTTGAGACTTGATGGAAATATGTGAACTACTAAGTCTCTGCGTCATATAAATATCAAACATACAGTATATTAACAACAACATACATTGATTCAAAACCTCCACAATAGCCGAGTAATCATGATGAGGATACAGTATGTCAATTTACCCTCAGCTGGAAATGTACAGACTATATCTCTTCTTAACCCCTTCTGTACCGGCGACGTCTTTTAATTATATTCTAGCTATAGTTAGATGATTTTGTACAGTTTAAGAAAGATCTATGGTAGTAATAAGGGTTAAGCGAGCTAGCCCGAAGTCTGTTAATTGCTGGAGGCCCTTTTTAATATGAATAAAACCGTCTAATAGTAGCCAAAACAAAGGATAAGATTTCACTGGTAGTGAAAAGGTTAATGATGACATAAGTGGAGTTTTTAATCTTACCCAGCACGTGATTCTAAGTTAGCTACGGAATAAAATAAGGCAAGTCTATGGGGTATCCAGCTCATGGCGAGAGTTATTCTAAGTTCTATCTATACCTCTACCAAGTAAGCTACAAAATTATGAGGTTTGATGGCTCTAGCTCATGGTGAGAGTTAATATAAGTTGGGTATAAGATCACACAGGTTGCCTATTTGGACCAGTTTGCTTTGTGCAGATTCTTGTTATCTTAACTCATCTTCCCACACAATGGGCGAAAGCACAGCACGCCACCTGGAAAGTAATGGGGCCTTGATTAGTTCTTTCTTTTAGAGGTACGGGGCTACGAGCTTGTGTAACTCAAATGGTCTTTACAATAATTTTTTTTTGTCTATGTGCATGAGGGAGACAAAAGGCAAAGGTGCCTGCAACAAGTGCAGCAAACTGCATAAAGTCGTACAATTTTAGTGAGAATAAAGGGCAAGAAGGCGTTGTCGTGCCGAAGAGGTTAGTTTCAAGTTATGAAAGTATGACATCACTTTTGTCTGTGGTTGTGCACTACACTATCAACTTATAAATGAATACCGGTAACAAAGGAATTGATGTAATGGTCTTAATACAATAATACTACATATTTAAGGAAAGCAAATGAAGAATACTAAGGGAGGAAACCAATAGCCATAGTTTTAAGCTGTGGAAGGCTATGAAAAGAAGCAGAAATCTGGGAAGGGGAAGGGTTAGCCTACACTTTGTTGTTGTATAAAACTATGGTTGTTATACCCTATTCCAAGTAAGTAGGCCCAAACTTTTGAAACATTAACCTCTATAACTCACAAACGACTGGAGTAATCAAGCTAATATTTATATAATTTGAGAAGGGTCCGCCAGGGAATAGGTGCGGACATTTATTGTCCATTAGCTCAAGCCCCTTTTGATCATTAACCTCTATAACTTACAAACGACTCTAGTAATCGAGCTAATATTTCTACCATTTGGGAAGGGCCAGCCAAGGAAATTAGGTGCGGAAATTTACAGCCCATAATTATGCTCAAGCCCTTTTTGAGTTACAGAGGTTAAGGTTCACAAGATCTGGACTACCTATTTGGAACAGGGTATAGTAACCATCATGCACTCTGACACCACAGTGAAGTAAAGACAAATTCAGCCCACACCCCTAAAAGGAAAGAATAATCAAACCCCAAGTACCATCCCTAATAATACAGTACATCAACACAAATACAGTACAGGTCTCCCTCACTATCCGATGCCCCAATTGCCGACTTGCGAGTTTCGTTCTATAAGGAAGTTGGAGCTGTAGACAACGATATTTAACAGAATTCACAGCTAAAATACGGTTGTAGTGCATTTATATATACATAAAACTCAATTCAACATACCATTTATCCATCAGAAACGTACATTATCATTGCATTTCTGTTTAATATCGGTGTTCAAGGTTCCAACTTCCTTATAACCTGAAACACGCAAGTGGTCAATTTACAAAATTAGTTTATTTTTTTTGGTGTTTGGCTGGTCCGAGAATGCATCCCCATTTACAATATGTTGAGTGGTGATGGGCTGGTCTATCAGAGTGAGAACTGAGCGATCTCTACCATACCCATAGCTTACTCTGACTTTTCCTTTTACTTATATATTTTCTAGATCTCAAGTGACGGCATCCCTTCCGTGGATTGACCTCCCAATCTACCAAGATTGGAAGCCAAAGCGTCACATTTTTCCTATGCCCCTCAACTTTCTCTTCATAATTGCTGAGGGGCACAGGGCCCTGGGTGGGGCTTTAGTTTCCTGGGCGTTTCCACATCCTCCTCAGCTCCCCGCCATGGAGTGGCTTCGGTCACCCAGGCTTTATTGTGGTCGGCAGGGAGGGTTCTGTGGGAGCGCTCGGTTATGGCCTTGGCCTTGCTCGGGGCCTTGGGGCTGTTCGGCCAGGCAGCTTGGGGAACAACAACAACCCCTTTAATTGTTAGGGTTCGCTATATGATTTTTCTATTTAATATCGGGTTTTCAGGAATGTAACCCAATCGTAAATCGAGGGAGACCTGTACACTCGAGGAATAAACAATCTTTACACCTACCAATGTGGAGTTCGCCACTCTTGCTAGTGGCACCGAAGAGCGCACCGCCCTTCGTTGTTGTTTGAGAATTACCTAACACTCTAAACATTCTGGATGTGGGTCGAAATCTTTGTGATAATCCCTCACAGACGTACTGGTATGTTTCACCCGTTCACATTAGATTTTATACAGCTCACCAGTGTAAAGATTGTTTTTTCCTTGAGTGTACAACATAGCTATAAATATTTGTTTACCGTTATCCACATCCTGACAATATATAACATCAATTAAATTAACTGATGACTAAGCTAGGCCCTATAATAGTGGCTAGGCTATAGGCTATATCATGTAAGATAGGCTATCATTATTGCATTTACAACCACAACATTAGCATCGTTTATTAACTCTCTGGGTAAGAGTTGTGTTATCGGGCGTACCACTACCGACATACAACGTAATCATCTATAAATACTTAACCTAACTAAAAAAAAACTAACCTAACCTAGTATTCTCTTTACTACATGAATACTTTTTTTTTTTTTTTTTTTTCTATATGATTGAGGGAGGCAAAAGGCAGAACTGCCTATAGCGAGTACCTCTCCCATAGTTGAAAGAGTGACAGGGTCGAAATCAAGGGACGTTCGGGCCAAAATGCCTGGACACACGGAGTTTGAAGCAATTTAAGTCATAGGAAGAGGGAAAGACTGATTCTGGGAGAGAGTTCCAGAGCTCAGCTGTTGAGTAGAAGAAAGTTTGAGAGTAATGTTTCACTCTTGGGTTGGAGAGTTGCACAGAGTAGGGGTGGGATTGAGTTGCAAGATGGGTACCACGTGCCCTACGTAAAGGAGGTGGTATACACTGGGAAAGCTCTGAGGAACACTGATTATTATAGTAGCGATAGAATAGCGAAAGAGATGCAACATTGCGGCGGAGAGAGAGAGATTGCAGAGAGTTGGTGAGTGGACGGGAGTTAATGATACGAAAGGCCTTTCTTTCAACTTTATCTAGGAGAGCGGTGTGAGAGGAACCTCCCCACACATGTGAACAATACTCAATACAAGGACGCACTATGCCCCTGTACAGAGCAAGAAGCTGTGCAGGGGAAAAGAACCCCCTAAGGCGGTTGAGCACACCCAGCTTCTGGGAGACTGCCTTAGCAAGACTGGTAATATGGTCCTTCCAACTGAGAGCAGAAGAAAAAGAGACACCAAGAATATTGAGAGAAGACGAAGGATTGATTTTTGTATTGTTGAAGAATAAGGGATAGTCAGCTGGGAGCTCCTTACGGGTAGATAGATGGAGAAATTGGGTTTTGGAAGCATTAGAGGTAACAAGGTTTTCTCTGCCCCAATTGGAGATAGTATTTAGATCAGAATTTAAGAGTTCTATGGCTTCATTACATTTGTCGTTGAGGGATTGCTGGCTGGGGCGTTCTGAAAAACTAATGGAGTACGGTACCGGTAGTGTAAGGTTGAGTCGTCTGCGTATGAATGGATGGGAATTGAGGTACAGTTGAGGAGATCATTTATAAAAATTAGAAAGAGAATAGGAGATAGGACAGAGCCCTGAGGAAGACCGGAGTTTATAGGGTGAGGAAGTGAACAATGGCCGTCCACAACCTATGGAACGGCCAGAAAGGAAATTGGAGACAAAGGCACAGATAGAGGGATAGAAACCGAAGGAGGGTAGTTTAGAAATTAAAGATTTGTGCCAGACTCTATCGAAGGCTTTCGATATGTCTAGTGCAATAGAAAAAGTCTCACCGAATTCCCAAAAGGAGGATGACCAAGAGTTAGTAAGATATGAAAGAAGATCACCAGTAGAGCGACCCTTAAGGAAACCATACTGGCGATCTGAGAGCAGATTATGAGAAGAGAAATGCTTAAGAAATTTGGAAGCAAGAATTAGCAAGGTTAGGTTAGGTTGTTTGGTTAGGTTAATGTTTTAGAGAGGAGTTATGCTGTATGTCGGTAGTGGTACGCCCGATAACAACTCTTACCACTCTCTGTGGATTGATGACACACTTCTTTTCTGTTTTATGGAAATTATTAGAACATTTTATTCAAATTAGGAAGGAAATGTGGAGGTCAGGTTAGGAAGATTCGGTTATGTTGTGGAGAATACCTGGAGAATGGAAGGAAGTTGTATGATGATGTCTTTCATGAGCTTGCTGGAAGCCTTCGACCTTTACCAAACGAGTTCAAAGTTGCCCTTTAATTCAACACTTACACAGTACACTTACCATACAAGAAACATGAGAAAAATTATAAAATATAGCATAATATGGCTTAACTTTATAATGTTAGAGCCTATGTTACATAAGAAATTCTGAAAAAGAAGGCTTACCTAACCTTTAAAGTTGTGGAACCTGGAGGAAAACTCGGAAAAACTAAATAAGATGGTCACCAATTTTCCCATGGATTTTTTTATTTTTCCCTGTTAGTTTTCATCAATATATACAGTAGTGTTTGGAAATCATTACAACCCTCGGCGAAACCGTTTTCCCCATTATACAACGATCTTAAGACACGCCGCCCGATAGTGGGGAGGGCTATGAAGTACAGGGAAAATGAGGGGTTAAATGCGTAAAACGGCGATTAAAACGTATTTTAGCAAAACTTGGTCGGGATTTAAGGTATTTCTAAGGCCTAAAACCCAATATTTTGAAAATCCGAGCCAAGTTTTGGCCAAAGCTGGCTCGGATTTTGAGAGTTTGTAGATAACAAAATGACAGTAACCTCATTTAGAAATTTGGCTCAGGTTTCCCGAAATTGCAAAGCCATAAAACCCGAATTTTGGAAAACCCGAGCCAAGTTTTGGCAAAACTTGGCTCGGATTTTGCGAATTTTAAGAGTAAACAAATTACAGTAACCTAATTTAGAATTTTGGCTCATGTTTCCCTAAATTGCAAACCCCAAAAAGCATAATTTTGGAAAACCCGAGCCAATTTTTGGCAAAACTTGGATCGTATTTTGAGAATCGAAAAAGACTAACTAAATGTCGGAAATCGGCTCATGATTTCCCTAATTGCAAAGCCATATAACCAGATTTATTGAAAACGTAGCACTTATTTAACCCTTATTTAGCGGCGAGCAACATAAGTCGAGTTAAATAAAGCTGGACTATGTAGCGGCGCTCGACATAACTCGAGTGGCAATTTCAGCACGTAATGTGGCTGAGAGAGAGAGACAAGTGATGGCAGGAGACTAGCGAGCGTATGACTGCTCCAGACCACCGCGGCGAACCTACTGACACAAATCTCAGCTCCCTCCTCCCTCTCTCACTCGCTACATACTCAATTATGTACTGAAAGTACCGAATTACCTGCTTTTTGCACTCGCGTTGCACGGTTATTGCAAGAAAACTATCCATCATACAAGGATCGTTATGGTGTCATTCGAAAGCTCTGTTTATGCCCTTTCAGGGATAGGTACTTGTTTTACATTCTGGGTCTTATTTAGGCATGAAAATGATCACGTAAACAGCCCTATTTTGGCTAAAAACACCCCGCTGTGCGGTACACATAAATAAACCGCATAGGCCGCTCGTAAGGTGTTAAATCATAAATATCCAGTAACATAGACCTAGTACATTGGATACAAGCCTAATCCACACCTAACGCCTACAATGTGTCCGTAGTAGGCTACCTAGTAGGCCTACGTGGGACACAACATGGCGGTTGGGCCGGCGCCCATTTAGTAGCCTACCGGTATTCGGCCGTATCTGTAAATACGAATGCGAGTCACTTCGAGCGAATTCCTGATCGAGCGGATGCACAATCTAACCTAATTAACCTAACCTAACCTAATTAACCTAACCTAACCTAACCTAAATCGGCTAAATGCGCCTCCGCTCGAATATGAATTCACTCGAAGTGTCCAGATACCGTAAATACTACCGCAACTACGAATCTTGTTTCTGAGACCTAGTATATTAACCTAACCAAACAACCCAATCTATCGACAGAGCAGGGTGTAAAACGAGGCTGATTATCGTTATGCTACTCAACTTCACTTTACAATATGGCTAGGCCTAGTGCTACCCATAGGCAAACAGAAAATATTCGTTCGTTGTATTGACGTTTGATTAATGATTAATGGATAGGCTAATCAATTACTCAGATAATAAGATTATCTGAAAAGACTGAATAGTATTAACACAAAATAGACCTACACAAAATGTAATTAGGCCTGACTGACAGTTACAAAGTACGGTATTAATGCAGTTTCGGTGCCACAGCTGGCAAGATGGCGCCATCATGGCGGCCAATTGTCTAAATGGCCACCATCCCAGCTAGACCTATTCTTCGATAAAATTGAATCTGCATATTTAGCCTAGGCGCTCGCTATTCGTCCGCGCATTAATGCTACTGGGTTCAGGGAAATAGTGCTACTCAATTCAGAATTATTTGCTTTGACACCCTGCGACAGAGATGGGCAGGTGGAGTGGACTAAAAACCTGGTGGGCAGACCTCGGGAGACAGGTGAAAATGGCGTGTGTACGAATCGGTGCCGTCTATAGGAAGGTATTGACAACCATGTTACGACAAAATTCCATTTTAGTACCATATATTTTTAATAGGTTTTTGCCGAGGCTTAAAACACATTTTCATATTATGTTTAGAGCATATAAAATCCATATTTGTTTTCAAATATTGCAAAATAATTGGTGACCAACTTATTTAGTTATACTGAAAACTCACTGCATTTACCAGCCCAAAACTGAACAATCTACAAGTGATTATAGTTATTATACACCACAACCAGTTAGATAAATCTACAGTTATACTACCCCTATTTTGTCGCTATTCTGTTGGTACTAATGGGTTAATATTATTAGTAGTAGACTTAGTATGGTTTGATGATGCGCGGAAATGTATATTTGACTTGAAATAGATACATTGAAGTATTACAAACCTTCGCAAACTCATAAACAGGGAACGTGAGCAGGGTTTAGACTGTCGCGCACCCATAAACAGGGAACGTGAGGGAGAGTTTAGTATAACTCCATTTATTGGTCACCAATTATTTTGACATATTTGAAGACAGATATGGAATCTATATGCTCTAAGCATCATATTAAAATTAGTTTCAACCCTCGGCAAAACCTATTAAACAAAACGGTAACAACATGTCTACCTACCGTAAAACGGTTGTCAATACTCTCTTATAGACGGCGCGGCTTTCAGCGACGCCATTTTTTCGTGAACTGGAGAGCTCTATCCTTCAACTTTTGTAATACTATCACGCCATCTGCCAATCCTCATTGGAAATACTGAGTTTCATTTCCTAACTCCTGCGCAATACGTCACGAGACACTTCTGGATTCTTATTGGGGTTTTTTTCTGACCACGTCATTAAACTCGTAGATTCCGTCACGCATACAACCAGCAACCTATCAGGTGAGTTTATTGACCTTGATTACATCATTGCACTGAACCAATCACAGCTACACACCTTCATTTAAGTCTCTCCTCACTTTAGTCATGGACGCCGCTTGTAATGGTTGTTCACCCCTCCCACATTCAGTGATTATTGACACTACAAGGAACAATAGTGCAGCCCTTAAGGTTTTTACTGACCATGGTTGTTTGCCTACCTCTGTTTCCTGCAAACTCTGCTCAAACGAATGTTACTATTATGAACCGGCAGACCAGTGGCGATGCGGTCATTATTGGTTTTTAAATAAAACCACTACTCGTCGTAACTCCTCGTCGAAAACGTGGACGCATCTCTTCCTCACCTACTCCCTCCACATCTCAATATGGTATGCAATTACGCTTTCTTATTTTCGCGGGTTTAAAAACGGCGAAAACAAATTTATTTAAGCAAAACTTGGCTCGTGTTTTAAGGTATTTCCGTAATTGTTTAATCGAAGTACTCTTTTTTTTCTAGTTATTAAAAACGTATTCTATGGTGTATTATATGATATATAGAAGCAATAGAACTGTTCAAATGACCTGGTAAGTGTATATTAAACCAAATACAAAACTTTGAATAATGAGGTAAGAGATATGTGTTTTTTATCACTTTTCATCCCAAGACCAGCGGGGGTCTGGGGGCAGCAGCCCCCCAGGTTACCTTAGGTTAGGTTAGGTTAGGTTAGGTTAGGTTAATGACCAGCTATGTAAATACAGTAGTGAACATTTGGTTTAGTCTGTGCTCAAAAATCCATTTTCTTTAGCAGGCCATACACTAAACAATTACCCCCTTTTCACAGACAAATACACAAACAATCTGTCAAAGATGCAAATAGCGGGGGTGTGGGGGCGGCAGCCCCCACCCATAATACTAGGATAGGTTAGGTAAGGTTGTTAGGTTAGGCTAATGTCCTTTCAAAGGGGTATAGGCTTGTAAACACTATGATAGCTTAACATGAGCCAAAAATCGAAATTAGGTTAGTGTAATTTGTTTACTCTTAAAACTCGCAAAATCAGAGACAATTTTCCCAAAACATGGCTCGGGTTTTATGGCTTTGCAATTTCGGGAAACCTGAGCCAAATTTCTAAATGAGGTTACTGTCATTTGTTTGTCTACAAACTCGCAAAATCCGAGCCAGCTTTGGCCAAAACCTGGCTCGGGTTTTCCAAAATTCGGGTTTTATGGCTTTGCAATTTTGGGAAACCTGAGCCAAATTTCTAAATAAGGTTACTGTCATTTGTTTGTTTACAAACTCGCAAAATCCGAGCCAGCTTTGGCCAAAACATGGCTCGGGTTTTCCAAAATTCGGGTTTTATGGCTTTGCAATTTTGGGAAACCTGAGCCAAATTTCTAAATGAGGTTACTGTCATTTTGTTGTCTACAAACTCGCAAAATCCGAGCCAGCTTTGACCAAAACTTGGCTCGGGTTTTCGAAATATTGGGTTTTAGACCTTTGAAATACCTTCAAACCCGAGCCAAGTTTTGCTTGAATACGTTTGTATCGCCGTTTTACGCATTTACCCCCTCATTTTCCCTGTACTTCATAGCCCTCCCCACTATCGGGCGGCGTGTCTTAAGATCGTTGTATAATAGGGAAAACGGTTTCGCCGAGGGTTCTAATTATTTCTAAACACTATATATTGATGAAAACTAACAGGGAAAAATAAAAAAATCCATGGGAAAATTGGTGACCAATAAATGGAGTTTTTCCGAGAGTTTAGACCGTCGCGGAGACAGATTACTTTTCGGTAAGGTTAGGTTAAGTTAGGTTAGGCTAATGTTAAAAATACTAAAATGCGACGGTCCTCGGTATTAAACAACACTGTATATCAAAGAAAACATTAAAAACAACAACAAATTACCTGAAAAACTCGTATCTGGTTGGTGATAATTTATCAAACTACGTTTTTTTTCCAGTTTCCGCGTCTGCTGAACCATCCAAAAACATGCTAAAAGGCGTGTTTTGAAGGGGGGAGGTGGTGGGGGGTAGTGGGAAAGGGGTAGTATAACTGTAGATTTACCACCAGTTACACTACAACTACCAACACTAAGCTTCATGACATACCCCAGGAAACGGCGGCAGGTCAAACGGAAATGGTCCAAATCCTGAAAAATTGAGGAAACACCAGTCAGCTGCTGTTCATCCGGACGTAAACAAACAAGAGGGCAATGTTCTCAGTGTTGCCAATTTAGCTACTTTCCCGCTAGAAAAAGAGGCATTTACTTCGATCTTGAGGCCAATTTTTACATAGCGACATGAATTCTAGCAATATTCTGGAGATTTGAGCCATTTTTGAGCGTTATTGTAGAGATTGTGCCATTATTCTAGCTATTATCGGCTTTTAATGACTTGATTTGGTAACCTTTAATGCTCCTCAGGGTTACCTAATCAAGTTCGCTAGATAGTAAATAAGAGCCGACAATCGCTAAAATAGTGCCACAATCTCTACAATAGCACTAGAAATCTCCAGAATGTCACTGGAATTCTTATAGATCATCGAACTTAATGCCCTATTCTAGATCTAGCGGGAAAGTAGCTAAATTAGCAACTCTGACGCTCTTTCCCCCACAGAAGCCGTGAGAGGTCTGCTGGTGCACTGATTAACCTATATAATATTACTATGGATGTGTTCAGGTAATGTTGGTGGTAATATATGTAATCTTGGTATACCTAAAGACGGGAAATGAAATAAACAAGCCTTGTGCACAGAGAAGACCTCAGTCAACCCCACCTGCTCCAAAATCCTCCTCTTTCCTCCATCACTAATAATAATAATAATAATAATATTTATTCAGTTATTATGGGGTCCTTGTGGGATTAAGTTAGCTGGGGAAAAAGGGGGGATAAAATAAGT
>CM064505.1:754434-821934 GCA_032716605.1 Paralithodes platypus | reverse complement strand
TATGTTAACCCCTTCACGTAATTTTCATAATTTTTGTATTACCGTTAGACGATTTTCTTTAGCTTATAATCTACCACTAGGACTCAAAAGGGAGGAACACGATCACAATAAACCCTCTGAATAACACAGGTCCTTCTTAAGCTGAATAATGTCTGATTTTAGCCTGAATCACGTAAACCCTCTCAATAACATAGGTCCTTCTTAAGCTGAATAATGTCGTCTGATTTAAGCCGAAATCATAAAAAAAAACTCAATCAACCCTCTGAATAACATGGGTCCTTGTTAAGCTGAATAATGTCGTCTGATTATAGCCAGAATCAAAAGGCGTCATATCGTGCTGAAGGTGTGTGAGTGTGTGTGTGTGTGTGTGTGTGTGTGTGTGTGTGTGTGTGTGTGTGTGTACTGATATGACGATTAACCCTTTCTGTACATCATGACATCATATTGTATTCTGGTTATCATTAGACGATTGTATTAACCCCTTCAGCATATGATAAAAGGTGTCTTCATTATATTATAGCTGTTATTAGACGATGTTATGCAGTTTAGGAAGGATCTCTGGGAATCAAATGGGTAAATACTATCTCAATTAACCCTCTGACCTCCCAAATTCCTCCCCAAATTGAATAAAATCGTCTAATGATAGCCAAACTAAAATGAAGAAACAATTCCTCGTATAATCAAAGGGTTAAGGGGATTTTTTTTTTTTTAATATATTTTTGTGTTTTTAGTTACCTTCTTAGACCTCCATTATATCTATTATACTTAAAAAATACCCCCCAGAACCCCCATTCGAGATACATTTGTGCATTTTTTGGAAGAATAATGCCCCGGACGAAAGCCGATACCTTCTAAATTGCAGGATCGCTATCACTTGCCAGGAAAAAAAGTGACAGCTAAATGGCACGAAAGATCTTACAATCGCCAAACTAATGGGGCTAAACAAGAAGGAGAAGGGGGGTCCAGAAAGAAACTTCACCTTAAGTTGCATGAACTCGTCTAAAAGGTAGCAAAAAAAAAAAAAAAAAAAAAAAAAAAAAAACAGACGTCACCGGTACTGAAGGGGTATAATAATTGGACAACGGACCTGGCTCCATGTAGTGAAGCACATCGTCATCGTGAACACACCTTCAATAATATGATAGTTAATATTACTAATCACGCCCAATCATCACTTCTCGATAGTGTAAACAAAAGCTTAGTCGAACTAGATTCAATTTAACACACATAAAAACAAATATATATATATATATATATATATATATATATATATATATATATACTTAGAGTTAGGAAGAGAGATAAATAGATTAATAGATACAGTATATAGACAAACAGACCTAGAGAAAGAGAGATAGAGAGAGAGAGAGAGAGGCGAAAATATATCTCCCATCATAACCAGTATATGCTTATGTATGATGAGACCGAGACTGAATGTTGAACTTTATATTCAACTGTACAGCTTCATCACCTACAACAGATCACATTGGATTTTGGTTGTTTTAAAGATCCAATACGCATTTCTCTTTTATTTTCTGGCTATTATTAGACGATTTTATTCAGATTAGGAGTACAAAGGAGTACAAAGGAAATCAAGCAACAACAGGTCTAGTGACCCTTCTAGGCTGCTTGTCCTCCAAAACACTGAGGATCAAGTGTCCAAACAGTGGTTTAGAGTGGGTAAGGGAACATTGGAAAGGGAACTACTGCCCTGGAACTAATGTCCGTGGCAGGATTAGGAAGTTAGTAGGGGACAGATGGGTTAGTAACTGAGGGGGGGATAAAATAAAGTTATTCATTTACAAACGCAGTCAGTCGCGGGTTTGATGAGAGATATTTGTCTAGGCGGAGTTTAAATGAATCAACGGTGCTGCAGTCTATGACATCTATGACATTAGGAAGGGTATATGGAAGTCAGAGGGTTAATTGAGATAGATTTTACCCCTTTGATTCCTAGAGAGGCTTTGTAAGTTGTTTAAAATCGCCTAATGATAGCCAAAGAAGTGTTAAAATGGGTCAAAATCCTCAAGGGCTTAATTGACCACTTGCGAGTTTCGTTCTATAAGGAAGTTGGAGTTGTAGACATCGATATTTAGCAGAATTACCAGCTAAAATACAGCTATAGTTCATTCATAAATACAGCTATAGTTCATTCATAAATACAGCTATAGTTCATTCATAAATACAGCTACAGGTTATTCATAAATACAGCTACAGGTTATTCATAAATACAGCTACAGGTTATTCATAAATACAGCTACAGGTTATTCATAAATACAGCTACAGGTTATTCATAAATACAGCTACAGGTTATTCATAAATACAGCTATAGTTCATTCATAAATACAGCTATAGTTCATTCATAAATACAGCTATAGTTCATTCATAAATACAGCTATAGTTCATTCATAAATACAGCTATAGTTCATTCATAAATACAGCTATAGTTCATTCATAAATACAGCTATAGTTCATTCATAAATACAGCTATAGTTCATTCATAAATACATACACTCCAATTCAACAAACTCCTTATTATTGTATTCCTGTTCACTATCGATGTCTACGTCTCCAACTTCCTTATAGCCTAAAACTCGCAAGTGGTCAAGTAACACTATACCCTGTTCCAAGATGGTAGGCCATAAATCGTGGACCCTGACCTCTGTAACTAAAAAGCGCAGGAGCAAAGGGGCTGTAAATATTCACACCTATTTCCTGTCTGACCCTTCCCAAATGGTAGAAATAGTAGCTGGATTACTCTAGTCGTTTGTGAGTTATAGAGGTTAATGTTCAAGAGTTTTAGCCTACTTATTTGGAACAGGGTATAGGAGATCCAACGTTAAGGGTGTGTGTGGGTGTGTGTGTGGGCATGCTTTATTATTGAAGGTTTTGATCTTTTTGGTTTGCAATTTTAATTTTGTGTTATGTGAGAGTGAGTGAGTGAGTGAGTGAGATAGAGAGAGAGAGAGAGAGAGAGAGAGAGAGAGAGAGAGAGAGAGAGAGAGAGAGAGAGAGAGAGAGAGAGCGAGAGCGAGAGCGAAAGAGAGAGATGTAAAGGTATAATAGTTACCATCCTGCACAGATTGACCGATCACTGTGAGAGACTAAGTGAGACCCCTTCCTTCCTCATACATACACATACATACATACATACATTACATTACATACATACACCATACATACATAACATACATACATGGCGGGTGCCCAACCCCGAAAGGAGTTGAAATAGGGGAGCTATCCCCCCCGCCAAAGGCGGCTTTCTAGGGCCTTTCCTAGCTGATGCTGAGAGGATTGGGTTCTAGTCATGTGGTGATGGGCTGGTCTATCCGAGTGAGAACTGAGCGATCTCTGCCATACCCATAGCTTACTCTGACTGTTCCTTTTACTTATATATCTTCTAGATCTCAAGTGGCGGCGTCTTTTCCGTGGATTGACCTCCCTACTGCCAACCTAGAAGTTGGCAGATTGGGAGCCAAAGCGTCACATTTTTCCCTTGCCCCTCAACTTTTCCTTCATAATTGCTGAGGGGCACAGGGCCTTGGGTGGGGCTTTGGTTTCCCGGGCGTTTCCGCACCCTCCTCAGCTCCCTGCCTTGGAGTGGCTTCGGTCACCTGGGCTTGTTAGTGGTAAGCAGGGAGGATTTTGTGGGGGCGCTCGTTTATGGCCTTGGCCTTGCTCGAGACCTTGGGGCTGTTCGGCCAGACAGCCTGGGGAACAACAACAACAACAACATACATACATAATTGCCCGATCACTGAGAGACTAAGTGAGACCCCTTCCTTCCTCATACATACACATACATACATACTGACATACATACATACATACATACACCATACATGCATACATTTACACATATACATACACACCGATCACTGTGAGAGACTAAGTGATACCCCTTCCTTCCTGTACATACATACATACATACATCATACGCTTACACATATTCATACATATACCATACACACATACACTTACACCATAAACACAAACACAAATACAATGTTGACCAATCACTAAGACTGAATGAGACCCCTGGCTAGCTCTTCCTGCCTGTATAATTAAGGGAAGATTTCCACTTGAGGGATTTTTTGCTGGACCCCTTGCTCCCTCATGTTTAGCCCCATTGCTTTTGATATTATAAAACGTTCGCCCCATTAGTTTAGAGATTTTAAGAACTTTCACCCCATATTAAGACCTTTCGTGCCATTCAGGTGTCAATTTTATCCTGGCGAGCGATAGCGAGCCTGTAATTTAAGAGGAACCGGCCTTCGGCCGGGAAATTTTTCTACCGAAAAATGTACAAATTTATCTTGAAAGGGACTCTAGGGGGTGTAATTTTAAGCTTGATGGAGGTCTAGGGAACAAACTAAATACCTCCCCTTAAATACATACATATATACATACACACACTATATATATACGTACTGTAGCCTACAAAGTGTACATTCATACCAATCACCAAGACTGATTGTGACCCCATGACTACCTCTTCCTTCCTATACATACACATACATACTTACACATATACATACACGCAGTTACACATACATACGTCTATGCATACACACACACAGGGTATATACACAAACATACACAAATACACACATAGACAGTTGACTGATCATTGAGACACCCCCTAGCTAGCTCTTCCTTCCTGTACACACACACACGTACGTCCATACACACATAGCCTACATGCATACATAGGCACCACACAAACACATACATACATATACTCACTCACATACATACATATACTCACTCACATACATACATATACTCACTCACATACATACATAACATACATACATATACTCACTCACATACATACATATACTCACTCACATACATACATATACTCACTCACATACATACATATACTCACTCACATACATATACTCACTCACATACATACATATACTCACTCACATACATACATATACTCACTCACATACATACATATACTCACTCACATACATACATATACTCACTCACATACATACATATACTCACTCACATACATACATGTACTCACTCACATACATACATACAAATACATAATTATTAACTAGTTTATTAATTTCACTCCCAACACCAAACATCTCCTAATTAAATTTATGAAATCATGTGATCCTACCGGGAATCGAACCTGGGTTACCACATACAGATCTTAAACACAACACAGAGGCAGACACACACACATACGACATGCTTAGACACACGCTACACCCACTTAAAGGTACAGTAGCTCACATAAGTTCTGTTCCTCGTCGTGATCGTATGTGTGAAAGTAAAATTGCATGAATTAATTGTGAGTGTGGTTTATTTTAATCATCAGTTGACTTATCAGATGACTTAACCACTGCATAAGAAACTACACTCGTAATTCAACCATGCGAATTATTTTTGTGTGTGTGTATAAGCTCAGGGAGAGGAACAGAACTTGTGTGTACAACAACAAAAACCCTTCTTCCTTTCCTTAGTTTTGGAGATGGCAGAGGAAATAAAATTACATCAACTCCTATTTCTCAACCAGTGTTGGAGAGAGAGGAAGATGGTGGTGGTGGACGTGAAGGTGGATGGAGGTAGTGATGAAGCAATATAACACTTCCTTTCCCTAGTGTTGGAGAGATGTTGGAGGTAGATGTTGCGTTGGAGAGAGAGAGGAAGATGGTGGTGGTGGTGGTGGTGGACGTGGAGGTGGAGAAAAATAACATACTAAAGCCCCTTCTCTCCCTCAGTGTTGGAGAGAGATGTTGGAGGTAGATGTTGTGTTGGAGGAAAGACACTAACCCCCTTCTCTCACTCAGTGTTGGAGAGAGAGGAAGATGGTGGTGGTGGTGGACGTGGAGGTGGAGAAATATAACATACTAAAGCCCCTTCTCTCCCTCAGTGTTGGAGAGAGATGCTGGAGATAGATGTTGCGTTGGAGGAAATAAACTAATCCCCTTCTCTCCCTCAGTGTTGGAGAGAGAGGAAGATGGTGGTGGTGGTGGATGTGGAGGTGGATGGAGGTAGTGAGGATGGACTAAGGCAGGGAGCCACTAAGGTTCTCCACTACGTCAGACCACACTGGAGAAATTCCTTCTTACACTTCAAGGTAAGACTCTAAAATTCTCTTCGCTGTATGTAACCTATGGTTCAGTTGCCCTCTGACCCCTGACCTGTGCGGACGTCCCCAGTGACCGCTAGTGAACCGGTTTACCCTTAGTGAGGTCCTAGTGAACTTTCTTAGTGATGGCTGTTGTTGATGAGTCTGCTGTCTCCTCCCATACTCTCCAGCTTTGTCTTGCTTTGCAAGAAAGACTGGAGAGTGTGGAGCAGGAGATTCAGTGTCTCAAAGATGAAAATTTGGCCTTGAGACTAGCTATGGCGGAAAAGAAGTGTGAGGCTACCGGAAGTGTTCCCAGGGATCGTGAAGCCCCTTGGAAAGTGGTGTCAACCAGTGCAACGGCCTGCAAGCTGAAAAGGCAGCCACTCAAGACCCACAACAACTTCAGCACCTTGGCTGATGAGAGTGATGGCGAGGAAGTGGCGATCATCGAGGCAGTGAGAGGGGAGGGGGGGAAGTCTGCTGCTGTTGCTGCTACAACTCCTGCTACAGGCCGGCAACAGAAAACAGCTAAGTCTATTTTAATTGTAGGGGATTCAATGATTAAATACCTTGGTAGGGCTACTAACACACATGTTGGTAAAGTTGTCTGTCTGCCTGGTGCCGGAGTCGAGAAGGTGGCAGAAAAGCTAGATGGTGTCATGGAAGCGAGTGGAGAGGACCCCATCATCTTCCTCAACGCAGGGAGCAACGACATTTGGAAATGCAGGACTGAGGAGTTGCTCACCACGTACCAGGAAATGTTGGAGAGGATCAAGGAGAAGGGTGGAGTTCCTGTGGTACACAGTATCCTACCAAGAAGAGGGGTAAGGAAGGAATGGTCCTCCAGGGCTATTGGTGTAAATAGCCGGCTGGAGAAGTATTGCAAGGCAAATACTATTCCATTCCTGGATAACTGGACCCTCTTCTACGGTAAGGATGAACTGTATGCCCAGGATGGAGTACATCTCTCTCGACTAGGAGTTTCGACCTTAGCCAGCTCACTCGACAAGTTTGTTGCGGGGTTTGGTTAATAAACCATAGGTGTGTAAGTAAAATAGAATCCCAGCCACATCAAATTGATAGTAATAACGAACATTCTGATAGCGTAGATTTTCCGTCTAGGTCCAGTAGTTCAACAGGTAAAAATAAATTAGTTAAAAACAATAGAAAAATAGTTGCAAATACAAGTAATAGTTTGAGTGTTTATTATACAAATTGCAGGAGTTTATGTAACAAAATGAACGAACTTAGAGCACTGGTTAGCAAAGAAAATATAGACATAATAGCGCTAACTGAAACATGGATTAATACAGAAACCAGGCATTTTTTTAGCAGAGTTTGATATACCAGGATATAGTTTGTTTAAATATGACCGAACAAGTAAGAGGGGTGGCGGTATAGCAGTGTTTGTCAGGAGTTCATTAAAAAGCTGTACTAAATCAGGTATTAGAGTAAATAATGAAAATGAAAGTGTTTGGGTAGAAGTTAACGAAGGTAGTGAGACTTTAGTTATTGGAGTTATGTATAGACCGCCAAATATGAGTAGAAATGACGGAACATCATTATGGGAGGAAATTAAAATAGCATCAAGGCTTAGCAACGTGTGCATTATGGGGGATTTTAATTTCCCTAATATAGATTGGCAGCAACAAATAGGCGACTCTGATTCAAAGGAGTTTATTGAGGTAGTACAAGATAGTTTTTTATCTCAATTCATAGATACGCCGACTAGAGGTGATAATATTCTCTATTTAGTTTTCAGTAACAATGAACATATGATAAATAGTGTAGAAATCGGGGACCACCTAGGAAATAGTGATCACAATTCTGTGTATTTTAATATACAATGGAAAGGTAATATCAGAGAGAATACAACATTAATACCTGACTTCAGAAAAGCCAATTATGGTGGGTTAAGAGAAGCCCTGTTAGCGGACCCTATGGTCAAAAAATTAAGTCGATCCAGGTGTCCAAATGAGTGTATCCTTTCTCAGGCACCTGTCATCTTAAGTCAGGAGGAGACGTCAAACTTGGTAGATACATACGATAATTTTATCAAGTCAGTATTCAATGCGCTTAATAAATATATCCCCAAAAGAAAATTTAGATCAACACAGAACCAACCCAAATGGATGAATAATAGACTATTAGATCTTCTAGGAAAAAAGAGAGGAATATATAGAAAAATTTAAAAAGGCGAAATTCACCTACTTGCTTACTATCAGAATCTATCACGACAGGTAAAAAAGGATATTAGTAAAGAAAAAAAATTATGAAATTAAGGTTGCCAATGATTCAAAAAATAATCCTAAAGCTTTTTACCAACTATATAAATCCAAGGTTAGAGATGTAATTGGTCCCCTTAAAACTTCGATAGGAAATTTGACAGAAAGTGATTTAGAAATGTGCAGTACATTAAATAGTCAATTTCTTTCCGTTTTCACTAATGAAAATTTGGCACAGTTTCCAGAAGTCCGTAAGGTATACAGCGATAGTATAGAAAATAGGTTAAGTACGGTTACTATAAGTAGAAATGATGTGGTTAAGGAAATTGACAGACTGAAACCTCATAAATCGCCTGGTCCTGATGAGGTATATGCTAGAGTATTAAAAGAATGCAGAGATGAGTTAAGTTATCCATTAACATTTCTATTTAACAAGTCATTAGAAACAGGTATAGTTCCAGAAGCTTGGAAGCTTGCAAATGTAGTTCCGATCTTCAAAAAAGGTGATAAATCAATAGCATCCAATTACCGTCCCATTAGTCTCACTTCAATCATAGGAAAACTACTAGAGTCAATTATTGCTAGGAAAATGAGAAACCACTTAGAAACATTTAACTTAATCAATTCTTCTCAGCATGGATTCACTCAGGGACGGTCTTGCCTTACTAATTTGCTTAGTTTTTTCTCAGAGGTATATGAAGCAGTAGATAATGACAAGTCATATGATATTATATATTTAGATTTCAGTAAAGCTTTCGACAGAGTCCCTCATGAGAGATTGATGAGAAAGGTTGAGGCACATGGAATAGGTGGGGCGTTGTTAGGATGGATTAGGTCATGGCTAATTGGTAGGAAGCAGAGAGTCAGCATAAATGGTACCAAGTCAGAATGGGGAGCAGTCAAAAGTGGTGTCCCCCAGGGATCGGTATTAGGTCCCCTGTTGTTTCTTATATACATAAATGACCTAGATTTAGGTATAACTAGTAGGATAAGTAAATTCGCAGACGTTACTAAAATAGGGAGATCAATTGATTCAGATAGCGATATAGAGTGCCTCCAAAGGGATCTAGATACCTTACATGAATGGTCAGTAAATTGGCAGATGAAGTTTAACATTGACAAATGCAAGGTATTAAAGATAGGGAAGATGCAAACAAATGTTAAATATAAACTAGCTAATTTAGAATTAGAAAATTCAGACTGCGAGAAAGATCTAGGTGTGTTTGTTAGCAATGATTTGAAGCCTAGAAAACAGTGTATAAGCGTTCGTAATAAGGCAAACAGGATTCTCGGGTTCATCTCTAGGAGTGTGAGTAACAGAACTGCTGATGTTATCTTAAAACTTTACTTGTCATTAGTGAGACCCCATATGGATTATGCTGTCCAATTTTGGTGTCCTTATTACAGAATGGACATAGATTCATTGGAGAGAGTACAGCGTAGAATGACAAAAATGATCCATAATATTAGAAATTTTTCGTATGAAGAAAGGTTGAAGAAATTAGGTTTACATTCGTTAGAGAGACGCAGAGTTAGAGGGGATATGATAGAGGTGTTCAAGTGGGTTAGTGGGATTAACAAAGGGGACATGGCAAATGTACTAAAGCTCAGTGATACCGAAAGAACTCGTACCAATGGTTTCAAATTAGATAAATTTCGTTTCAGAAAAGATATAGGCAAGTATTGGTTTGGTAACAGAGTTGTAGACGGGTGGAATGGACTACCAAGTGCTACAGTGGGATCTAAAACTGTAGGGAGCTTTAAGATAAAATTGGATAAGCATATGGACGAGAAGGGTTGGGTGTGAAGGGGGATCAGCCGGGTTGGGCCAATCAGCGCTCTGCAGACCTCCATAATCCTGCGTTAATCTCCAACCGTTTTGGTAAGATGATCCTCAGGGTATTAGAGTGTGAAGCCTATAATTGGGCTTTGTAATGAATTGGGGTTGTGTGGGACAGGGATCTGCCTTGCTTAGGCCAATCGGCTTTCTGCAGACTCCCATTTTCTTATGTTCTTATGTTCTTATGTTCAGAAACATGGCCTTCCTTCCCAATTAACCCTCTCGCTATCCTGTGGACTCGGGGGTTGACGTTTATCATTCAGAAATAGAGGTCTCTCAATCTCATAATTACCTCTCCATACTGCCCATACTCAAAGGCAACTGCAGAGGTTGAAGTAGCTAAAGAACGGATTTCTAAACACCCCTGATGGGCACAAATTGCTTCCTGGGCGTAAAAAGGGTTAATGAGCTATCACTCCCAAACGTATACTACCGGTATCAAATAAAATATATATTAACGTATCACAGCAAATTTATCCTCCATATATTTCTCCTCCCCAGACCTACACAGCGGGGGTGACAAACAGCCTGGTGGGTGTGTGGAGGGAGGAGGAGGGGAGGACGGAACAGGTATTGGTTAGAGTCTATGGGAAAAACACACATCTTTTCATCGATAGACAGCAGGAGATTGACACTATGAAGGTAAATTGTTGTTGTTGTTGTTGCTGTTCCCCAGGCTGTCTGGCCGAACAGCCCCAAGGCCCCAAGCAAGGCCAAGACCATAATGAGCACCCCCACAGAACCCTCGATCCCTGCCTACCATAAAAAAGCCTGGGTGACCGAAGCCGCTCACAGGAGAGGATCTGAGGAGGGCGCGGAAACGCCCGGGATACCGAAACCCCACCCAAGGCCCTGTGCTTCTCAGCAATTATGAAGGGAAAGCTGAGGTTTATTATATTTCAGTTGTTTGGGGGACTGTAGAGTAACATTTGATATCAATGAGTATCTGGGTCGACATACTATACCCTGTTCCAAGTAGGTATGCTAGAAAGCATGAACCATAACCTCTGTAGCTCCATAAGGGTTAGAACAATGGCTGACCCTTCCCAAATAGTAGAAATGTGTGACTGATTACTCTAATCATTAGTGAGACATACAGGTTAATGTTCAAGAGCTTTGGCCTATTGTTGAGTTTAGAGTTGACATTAACCACTACTCCACAACACCCCCACAGATCGTACACGAGGCCGGCTGTGGACCCAACGTATACGCCTCCTTCAGGAACGGCCTCTGCTACCAGTTCACCCCGGGTCTTCCGCTGGGCCGGGGTGACGTTACTAAGAAGAACGTGTGGAGCGCTGTGGCAAGAGAGGTGGCCAGGTATCATAACATAAAGGTAATTTGGACCCGGGTTCAAATCCCAGCCCAGGATATATCCCCATAAAGATTTTTCTTATTTCCGCATCTAACGAAATTGTCAGGAGTAAAGTAAAACATTTTGTGTGTAAGTAACAAGCGGGTTTCACTCCCGTTTCAGGATATATAAAGTAATAGGGTAAGGAACTCTCTCTGAAATGGCAGCATTGGGTTTTCAGGTGAAGAAATTATCACCAAAGAAGGTGGTGTGGTCGGGTTGGATCACAGTTGGTAGACCTTTTCTGGGTGAAGATGGCAGACAGACGGTTGTAGATGGTAGACCAGTGATTACAGATGGCAGATCATGTTTGGTTCCAGATATCCGACCAGTTAACTAATGCTGTTGCTGTATGTTGAGGCGGCCAGAAGCGGCCTGGTATTGGCAACTTGGGACAAAAATGGCACTGGTGAATGGAGGGTAGTCTCAAATATTTAATGTCCGTTTTCTATGATATTTAGAGAGGATTTGTGTAACTTGCTCCTGAATTTCATCCACATCTCTGTGGTGTTGAGGGTGAACTTAGATGTATTTGTTGGCATGATATTGTATAAATACACCTTTTGAGGAATAATTGATTGACGTTTTCCATATAGAATTGTCAATAAAGTAATCCTTCTTATATAGTGAATTTTGTCGGAACTTGTAGGCCTGTAGGATATTTTATACACATATACATGCACTGTCTGTATTTTGTTCAGTAGAGTCAGTTTTAACAAATATGGAAAACGGATACATCACTTGGGGGGATACAAAGATCTTCTCATATTTGTTTTTGACATTCCAGGCTGGAGACAAGGACAAGCCAATGTTGTTCCCCAAGATCCGTCAGTTTCTCAGCCTCCTCCCTCAGCAGTTCCCGGATGACAACAAACAAAGAAGGTACGAATAACCATAATTAACCCCTTGAGGATTATAACATGTTTTGTCAGTTTATTCTGGCTGTTATTAGATGATTTTACTAATTATTAACCCCTACTGTATCAGAGGCTATTAATATAAATGTACCCTCCAGTACCAGGCATTGTGGCCAAGATGGCTTCAGAGTAAAGAGAGAACACCCTCTCACCCCGAAAGTTGGAGGAGTACTGACCCAGCTAGCCTGTGGTAGCTTAGATTCAAACTGAGAAGTGTTGCCAATATCTCAGAGCCGTGCATACAAGTCATGGTACCAGGTAATGCTCGATACGGGCAGTTACAAGGACCGCATATTAATGACGAATGTCCTCCGTCGCTGGTACTGACGAGTGACTTTTTTACTGACGGCAAACGTCCGTTGCTGGTACAGTAAGGATTAACATATATTTAAAACCCAATATTTCTTACTCATTATATTTTTCAATCTTCCATCAGATTAGAGATGTCAGGATGCACCCGAGACAAGCTATCCCAACTTGCGGACGACCTAGAGGCCCACCTGACGCCCTTGAGGTGCCCTGTAGTGTTCTGCCACAACGACCTGACGGTGAAGAACATCCTGTGGCGCCAGGAGGGGGGCAACAAGGAGGAGGGGGAGGAGGGTAGGGTATCCTTTATCGACCTCGAGTACTCCGCCGCCAACTATCAGCCATACGATATTGCTAACCACTTCAACGAATACTGTGGTAAGTATATGTGCGCAAGCTTGGTAGTCTCTGTGGCGCTAGAATTATAATATTGTGGTTTAAAGATGATATTTTAGCTACCTCTTTTTCATTTACTTACTCTCTCCTGAATGAACCGTCCTACACAGCTAAGACTCTCGCCGCAGGTACCGAGGAGCTAGACTTCAGCCTGTACCCCAGCGTGGCCTCCCAGCAGGCCTGGATCCGCACCTACCTGGGGGCGTACAGGGGAGTGGAGGAGGTGGAGGTCAAGGAGAAGGAGGTGGAACAGTGGAGGGGCTGGGTGGAACTGTTTACTCTAGCGTCACATCTTCTATGGGGAGCGTGGGCACTGCTTCAGGCCCATCACTCCGAGCTGGACTTCGACTTTTTGCAGTGAGTATTTATAGAACCACAAGGAACATCAAACCTTTGCATACCGGTGGCAAGGAGATAGATGAAGAAATCGAGTTTTTGATGCATTGTACATAACGTTTTCTCTGCCGTAGTCGGAAATATCGAACAAGTTTAAAGATAGGTGTGATATGGCTACTTATCAAGGTTTGTATAGAGTCCTTTTAGAGGGTCGATAGAGCTGAATATAGACAGTACAAAGGTAAACATATGGTTATAAGAAACTAAGAATATATAAAGTGAAACCGACAAAATAAACGAAAACAACAAGTTTCAAATAGGGACTATCCCTCTTTTAACTTTGGGATAGACACTTGTTACAGACAATTTTGCCTTTGATCTCACTCTTACACATAGAAAAAAGACAGGTAGATAAATATATATTGTTACGTATCTTGATCCTCAAGTGGTTAACTTGATGAATCTAGATAGCACAGAGATATATATTAAGGTATCAGTCAGCTGAAGGCAAAACAAAAGTAAAATCTAATAAAATTATTTCCTGTTGTTGCTTCCTTTCCTTTTGGATCTTAGGACTTAGTATCCTTTATTGACTGATACTCTTTAATTATGAAAAATACTGAAACTAATTACAGTCATGTAGTATTTATAAAGAATTATTATTTAACCGAAGCTTAGTAGGCTATGGTTATGAACCGAAGAAGTTATATCTAAAGAAGGACTATTAATTCTATAAAAAAGTCTTGAAAGATAAATATTAAGGTAAGAATATTTCTGTCTCTTACCCTTGAAATGAATAGCTAGTTTAGTTTTCTTATATGTCTTTTTATTTATATTTAATGTAATTATTCTTGGTTCTTGTCTTACGTTAATAGTATTATATTATTATTATCATCAGGATTTATATCAAAGTCACATAAAAAGTTAGATATATATTTAATAATTAGTTAAATGTATTTCTTAACCACGTAACATTGAGGTTTGATTATGAGTAAATAAAGTTACAGGATCGCTTCATAGATTCGATTCAGGTCTCACTCAAATAATATGAAAAGCAAAAATAATATTTTGAAGCTAAAAGAATTTTCTTCAGCTTAGGAAATCACTAGAAGTAATATTAACACAGCCATGCTAGTCTAAGGCGATATTACTAATATGAGACAATAGCATCACCGTACTAAGCACCGTTAAGCAATGTAAGCTTAATTAAAAGAAAATGAAAGAACTCGTAAGTATTAATATAAACAATAGTATTACTTTCATCATAACCCAATTACTTAAAGAGTTGCTTTAGTCCACAAGTTAGTCAACTAAAATAGTTAAGTACATAATAATAGCGTTAACGTTAATTCCCAATCAAATAGTTAAGTACAGAATAGTAGCGTTAACGTCCAAATCACATATCTCACTAACCAACATAACGTAAGTGTTTACACCGAACACACTTAACACACACATATATAATCTGACTGACAGTCACAATCCCATTATAATACTTCATCCCGTCTTCCTCCAGCTGCAAGTTCACCTTCCCCAACTCCAAATGAGACTGATTTGAATGCCCACTACTCGGGTCTTATATACTAAACAATGATGGTGTAGGAACGAATCAGGAGGTGGGGGGTAGTGCCCGCTCCAATCACAGCTCCTCGAGTTGCATAGCAGGTGCATGGTCCAATGGGGGCTCCTGGCGTCGATCATACGTCATAGCGTCGGGTCATCGAAGTAGTTTGCAGGGTCCCCTATGACGCACGCAGGTGTGAAGGCTTGTTTGCTGGTATGCGGACGAGCTGGTTTCCCACTCGCTGGTTCGCTCGCTAGTCTGCTTCGCCGCTTGGGTAGTTTGACACTCCTTCAACTCTTAAATTAACATACAGGGCTCCGTATGTCAGAAGATAAACACATAGACAGAGATACATAAATTAACATACAGGGCTCCGTATGTCAGAAGATAAACACATAGACAGAGATACATAAATTAACATACAGGGCTCCGTATGTCAGAAGATAAACACATAGACAGAGATACATAAATTAACATACAGGGCTCCGTATGCCAGAAGATAAACACATAGACAGAGATACATAAATTAACATACAGGGCTCCGTATGTCAGAAGATAAACACATAGACAGAGATACATAAATTAACATACAGGGCTCCGTATGTCAGAAGATAAACACATAGACAGAGATACATAAATTAACATACAGGGCTCCGTATGTCAGAAGATAAACACATAGACAGAGATACATAAATTAACATACAGGGCTCCGTATGTCAGAAGATAAACACATAGACAGAGATACATAAATTAACATACAGGGCTCCGTATGTCAGAAGATAAACACATAGACCAGAGATACATAAATTAACATACAGGGCTCCGTATGTCAGAAGATAAACACATAGACAGAGATACATAAATTAACATACAGGGCTCCGTATGTCAGAAGATAAACACATAGACAGAGATACATAAATTAACATACAGGGCTCCGTATGTCAGAAGATAAACACATAGACAGAGATACATAAATTAACATACAGGGCTCCGTATGTCAGAAGATAAACACATAGACAGAGATACATAAATTAAACTCCCATACTCATAATCTCCACCATTAATATCTCGACTTCTTTGCAGATACGGTTTCTTGAGGTTAGCCGAATTGAAGAGGTTAAAAGTGGACATCTTGCCCTCAATCACCGAACCTGTTAAACCCAAGAACGATGCCCACACAGAAAACAATAACTAGCTAACATCGTCAATAACTCGTCTGTATGACTAATATTGCCTAGTCAAACTTACCTGACTATATTCTATTCTATTCTGTCCCTTAGCTTCTATTTACTTAATGAGGGCTGGAGCAAACAGGCTGTTAATTTGCAAATATTATTACTGGTTGACTCTTCCCAAATAGTTCAAGTCCTTCTTAAATTATGGGAGGCCGGGATTTCTAGAGCCGTGATAATAAACAGACTATAGTTTAAGGCTAAGATCTACATATATTATAATCTGGGGTCTGCCAATATTGAAATTATACACAGTTTTTAATAATATATCGAAAGCTAATTAGTTTTATTATATTTAAAGTGCAACTTGCTCAGTAAGTTTGGTGAAATTCAAATAATATATAAATGATACTTTAAAATTTGACATTTAAATGTGGCCTTGACCTTTACGTAGAATAACATATAATTCTTAACTAACCAGCCCAATGGTAAAACAAGTGTTATAATTGATAATATTTAGTATTATTCTGAATAAATAGAGTTTACCTTGATCATATTTCCTGAGGGTCATGAAAAATAAACATGAAAATGAATGATTATAACTTCTATGTACGGTCGCGCTAATAAGTCATGTCCCAGCTTTACGTTTGGCTTGCTCTGTGCTGTATTAATGTCTGTCAGATGTTGAATAGGGTGGGTAAGTGTAGGAACGTGTTTGTATATTTCACTCGATATGAAGAAATGAAGCTTAGATATTGCTGATACCAATTATTGATCAAAACATACTTGGTGCCGAGACATCACTTATTAGCGCGACTGTACTGCAGAAGGTAACTACAGTATATCAGTATATCTGGTGACAATTGAATAAATTGTAAAGCACATGGAAAATTTAACTTTGTTCCTGACCTACGACTAGACTGTTAACCCTCTCCGACATATGACGCGATTTTGAGCCTATTAGGGATACTTTAAAGCCTTTGTTACCATCAGGGGTATCTACAAACCTTTAGTTTAGTTACTTCAACCTCTGCAGTTGTCTTTGAGTTAGCTGTGGGCAGAAAACTAATTTTGGAGAGGTAATTATAAGAGTGAGAGAACTCTTTCTTATTGCTAATCTGGCAACCTCTGTGTCATATGAGTCTGAAGGGGTTAAATAGGAATATATATACTTAATCCATGATCATTAAAGGGGAGGACAGTTGTAGGTACGTTGACAGCAGTGACAATGATTAGGGAGGTTAGCATGGAAGTAAAGAAGTCACTGCATGATAATACGGGAGTCAAGCATGGACGTTATTAAGAGTCATCAATCAAGAGTGAAAGTGATCGAAAATAAGTTACTTGAGAAGTGCATGTGGAGTTACAAGGAAGGACAGGTAACATTAAAAAAGGAAGTACGAGAGTGGTGTGGTGTGGATGTAGACGTGCTGGAGACTGTGCTGAGGAACATCTTGAAGTGGTTCAGTCATGTGGAGCGTAGGGAGAGTAAGAGAATAACTAAGAGAGTGTATAAGAGTGAGGTGGAAGGCCTGAGAGGGAAAGGTAGACCGAAAATGAGACGAAATGATGGAGCTGATTTTTTTTTTTTTTCAACTACTCCCTCTCGGGCATAGGCTGAGAGCCTGTACATTCCACTGCTAAACACGGTGAGGTCTTGTTCCAGTCTGGGGAGTGAGACATGTGAAGCATCCATTCATGGCTCGAAGCAGCTCCATCTCTGAAGCGGCTGGTTGCTTCGTTCAAGTGCTTCACTGTCTCATCCTCCAGACTCAGACCCTCACTCTCAGAACGCCACCTATTGAGGAGTGAACTCACTAGGCATTGTCCCCCTGTAACATATTTTGAATATGGGAATATTCATACAGTGTTATTTAATCAGGGAACAATGAGGGAAAGTGGTATTGATGGATGACAGATGAACATGGAGGCGATTCATTCATGGCCACCACCACCACTTCAGGGATTGAGGCGTCTGGCAACATATATAACTACAAAACTATATATACTATTTAAGGGGAGGTATTTAGTTTGTTCCCTAGACCTCCATCAAGCTTAAAATTACACCCCCTTGAGTTCCTTTCAAGATAAATTTGTACATTTTTCGGTAGAAAAATGTCCTGGCCGAAGGCCGGTTCCTCTTAAATTACAGGCTCGCTATCGCTCGCCAGGATAAAATCGACACCTGAATTGCACGAAAGGTCTTAATATGGGGTGAAAGTTCTTAAAATCGCTAAACTAATGGGGAAAACGTATTATAATATCAAAAGCAATGGGGCTAAACAAGAGGGAGAAAGGAGTCAAGAAAAAAATCCCTCAAGTGGAGATCTGCCCTTAATGATAAGCAAGTTCTATCCCAAAATAAGTCCAGCTAGTTTATAATGCCATACAGAATAACACAGACGTCCATGAATAAGTCCAGCTAGTATATAATGCCATACAGAATAACACAGACGTCCATGAATAAGTCCAGCTAGTATATAATGCCATACAGAATAACACAGACGTCCATGAATAAGTCCAGCTAGTTTATAATGCCATACAGAATAACACAGACGTCCATGAATAAGTCCAGCTAGTTTATAATGCCATACAGAATAACACAGACGTCCGTGAATAAGTCCAGCTAGTTTATAATGCCATACAGAATAACACAGACGTCCATGAATAAGTCCAGCTAGTTTATAATGCCATACAGAATAACACAGACGTCCATGAATAAGTCCAGCTAGTTTATAATGCCATACAGAATAACACAGACGTCCGTGAATAAGTCCAGCTATAATGCCATACAGAATAACAGGACGTCCATGAATAAGTCCAGCTAGTTATAATGCCATACAGAATAACACAGACGTCCATGAATAAGTCCAGCTAGTATATAATGCCATACAGAATAACACAGACGTCCATGAATAAGTCCAGCTAGTATATAATGCCATACAGAATAACACAGACGTCCATGAATAAGTCCAGCTAGTATATAATGCCATACAGAATAACACAGACGTCCATGAATAAGTCCAGCTAGTATATAATGCCATACAGAATAACACAGACGTCCATGAATAAGTCCAGCTAGTATATAATGCCATACAGAATAACACAGACGTCCATGAATAAGTCCAGCTAGTATATAATGCCATACAGAATAACACAGACGTCCATGAATAAGTCCAGCTAGTTTATAATGCCATACAGAATAACACAGACGTCCATGAATAAGTCCAGCTAGTTTATAATGCCATACAGAATAACACAGACGTCCGTGAATAAGTCCAGCTAGTTTATAATGCCATACAGAATAACACAGACGTCCATGAATAAGTCCAGCTAGTTTATAATGCCATACAGAATAACACAGACGTCCATGAATAAGTCCAGCTAGTTTATAATGCCATACAGAATAACACAGACGTCCGTGAATAAGTCCAGCTAGTTTATAATGCCATACAGAATAACACAGACGTCCGTGAATAAGTCCAGCTAGTTTATAATGCCATACAGAATAACACAGACGTCCGTGAATAAGTCCAGCTAGTTTATAATGCCATACAGAATAACACAGACGTCCATGAATAAGTCCAGCTAGTTTATAATGCCATACAGAATAACACAGACGTCCATGAATAAGTCCAGCTAGTTTATAATGCCATACAGAATAACACAGACGTCCATGAATAAGTCCAGCTAGTTTATAATGCCATACAGAATAACACAGACGTCCATGAATAAGTCCAGCTAGTTTATAATGCCATACAGAATAACACAGACGTCCATGAATAAGTCCAGCTAGTTTATAATGCCATACAGAATAACACAGACGTCCATGAATAAGTCCAGCTAGTTTATAATGCCATACAGAATAACACAGACGTCCATAAGTCCAGCTAGTTTATAATGCCATACAGAATAACACAGACGTCCATGAATAAGTCCAGCTAGTTTATAATGCCATACAGAATAACACAGACGTCCATGAATAAGTCCAGCTAGTTTATAATGCCATACAGAATAACACAGACGTCCATGAATAAGTCCAGCTAGTTTATAATGCCATACAGAATAACACAGACGTCCGTGAATAAGTCCAGCTAGTTTATAATGCCATACAGAATAACACAGACGTCCATGAATAAGTCCAGCTAGTTTATAATGCCATACAGAATAACACAGACGTCCATGAATAAGTCCAGCTAGTTTATAATGCCATACAGAATAACACAGACGTCCGTGAATAAGTCCAGCTAGTTTATAATGCCATACAGAATAACACAGACGTCCATGAATAAGTCCAGCTAGTTTATAATGCCATACAGAATAACACAGACGTCCATGAATAAGTCCAGCTAGTTTATAATGCCATACAGAATAACACAGACGTCCATGAATAAGTCCAGCTAGTTTATAATGCCATACAGAATAACACAGACGTCCATGAATAAGTCCAGCTAGTTTATAATGCCATACAGAATAACACAGACGTCCATGAATAAGTCCAGCTAGTTTATAATGCCATACAGAATAACACAGACGTCCATGAATAAGTCCAGCTAGTTTATAATGCCATACAGAATAACACAGACGTCCATGAATAAGTCCAGCTAGTTTATAATGCCATACAGAATAACACAGACGTCCATGAATAAGTCCAGATAGTTATAATGCCATACAGAATAACACAGACGTCCATGAATAAGTCCAGCTAGTTTATAATGCCATACAGAATAACACAGACGTCCATGAATAAGTCCAGCTAGTTATAATGCCATACAGAAACACAGACGTCCGTGAATAAGTCCAGCTAGTTTATAATGCCATACAGAATAACACAGACGTCCATGAATAAGTCCAGCTAGTTTATAATGCCATACAGAATAACACAGACGTCCATGAATAAGTCCAGCTAGTTTATAATGCCATACAGAATAACACAGACGTCCATGAATAAGTCCAGCTAGTTTATAATGCCATACAGAATAACACAGACGTCCATGAATAAGTCCAGCTAGTTTATAATGCCATACAGAATAACACAGACGTCCATGAATAAGTCCAGCTAGTTTATAATGCCATACAGAATAACACAGACGTCCATGAATAAGTCCAGCTAGTATATAATGCCATACAGAATAACACAGACGTCCATGAATAAGTCCAGCTAGTATATAATGCCATACAGAATAACACAGTCGTCCATGAATAAGTCCAGCTAGTATATAATGCCATACAGAATAACACAGGCGTCCGTGTATTCCTATCAGTGGGCTAGACACTATACAGTATATGGTATCCGAGTGTATATTTTGCTTTCCTGAAACAAATATAAAGATTATATAATTATTATACCATCATTCGTTTTCCTATATTCTACCCAGCATTAAGGGGAGGTTTCTAGTGTGTTGCTTAGACCTCCATCAAGCTAAAAATGACATCCCCTAGACCCCCTTTCAAGATGAATATGTACATTTTTCGGTAGAAAAATGTCCCGGCCTAAGGCCGATTCCTCTTAAGTTACAGGCTCGCTATCGCTCGCCAGGAAAAAATCGACACCTAAATGGCACGAAAGGTCTTAAAATTGACAGAAATGGGGCGAAAGTTATTAAAATCGTCAAACTAATAGGGCAAACGTCTTAAAATCTCAAATGCAATGGGGCTAAAGATGAGGGAGAAGGAAGTTCGAAAAAAAATCCCTCAAGTGGAAACCTCCCCTTAATCCCTTCTGATCCGATGACGTCCTTTTTGTTATATTCTGGCAACTATTAGAAGATTGTATTCAGCTTAAGAAGGACCCGTAGCAGTTGAAAGGCTACAGACTATCTCATTCAAGCCTTGCAGCTACCACAGATCCTTCCTAAGCAGAATAAAGGCGTCTAACAGTTGCCAGAAGATAAAGACGTCACCGGTACTGAATAAGTTAAGGGGAGGTTTTTAGTTGATTCCCTAGACTTCCATAAAGCTTAAAATTACTCCCCCTAGGCACCCTTTCAAGATAAATTTGTACATTTTTCGGTAGAAAAATTTCCCGGCCGAAGGCCGATTCCCCTTAAATTACAGGCTCGCTATCGCTCGCCAGGAAAAAATCGACACCTAGATGGCACGAATGGTCTTAAAATTGACAGAAATGGGGCGAGGGTTCTTAAAATCGCCAAACTAATGGGGCGAACGTCTTAACATCTCAAAAGCAATGGGGCTAAACATGAGGGAGAAAGGGGTCCAGAAAAAAAATCCTCCAGGTGGAAATCTCCCCTTAAATCCTGTTGATAATTTAACCTTATGGTGGTGTCACACGATTATGTTTTAAGGCAATTCTTGAGAGCAATTTCTTTATACAATGATGTTACGAGGGTTTATTGAGATAGTATTTACCCATTTGAGTCGTATAGGTAGATTACAAACTAAAGAAAATTGTGTAATGATAGGATAATCAGACTATGATGAAAATTACATAATGGTGGTGATGCTGAACGAGAACAACCTTGTGCGAGTGCCAAGCCATTAACTGAATTGAATAAGCACTACCTATAAATGGCTCTCTCCTATGAGGAAGATGTTAGTAGCTGTGAATAGCCCATCCAATATGACCCGGCTTATTAAGCCATCACGACCCTCCCGCCGTTATTAATGTCACCAGCGCCGCCCCCCTGTGCCCCCCCGGCGAGGAGAGCCCTGAGAGATGATGTGCGTGTCCCGGGCGCAGGGGGAGGGCGGTGGGGATGATGACATTACTGGTTTAATTGAAGAATGTGGGGGGGCGCGTAGGAAAGGCTTCAGTTACCGTTAAAAAGGTCACCATAGAAAACGTAAGGGAGTGCGTTTTCTATAATTGCAAGACAATTACGACCTTAACCCGTTCAGTACCAGGGACGTCCTTTTCATCATATTCTGGCAACTATTAGACGATTTTATTGAGCTTAGGAAGGACCTCTAGGAATAATAAGACTTCAAACTATCTCAACCAACCCTCTTAACTACCACAGATCCTTCCTAAGCTGCATAATATCGTCTAAATATTGCTAGAATAAAATATAACCCACGTCGCTGGTACTCAAAGGGTTAATAGGCAATGGTTAAATGGCCACATTCCTAAACACCCACATCCTCCCAAGCTTAACTTGCTCAATAAAGCCTAATTAACTCGAATCAAATCAAAACTGACCCAACCTAACTCAGCCTATTGCACTAGTGACTATAACCTAGCCTAACCTAACCAAGTGTGTCCTAACTTAAGGGGGGTGACCTGCTTTTCGTTATTTCTGTCCTTTTCTCTCTTTCTCTGGCTTGTATCCATGCGGCCCCATTCAGCCAACTATTTTAAGACGTTTATCCCCATCTAGGTGTCGATTTCTTCCTGGCGAGCGACAGCGAGCCAGCATTATATGAAGAAATCCGGCTTCGCCGGAGAAATTTTTCTATCGAAAAATTTACAAATTTAGCCTGCTGTCAAACAAAAATACAAAATATGCTGGCTCGCTACCGCTCACCAATAATTTTTTTACACCTGGATGGGGATAAACGTCTTAAAACAGTAGGCTGAATGGGGCCTAATGGATACAAGCCAGAGAAAGATAGAAAAGGACAGAACAAAAACAGGTCACCCCCCCCTTAATCTACCCTAAATACTATGATACACTATGTTTAGGGTGGTAGACATTTGACGGCTTAGAAATGTGGCAGTTGTGTTTATTACAAAGGCTTACAAAGGAAAATCAAGCAGCAACAGATCTACTGAACCACACTACTCTGCTTTGTGAAGGATAATGAATGGGTACCTGTGGAAATGATGAATGATTAGTGGATTACTCAGTTGGGGATTTGAGGCGAGATATTTATCTAGTGACCCTTGAAAAGTTTACCACTCTTGCTTCGTGGGAATGAAAGGGGTCTAGGATAATTGACCACTTGCGAGTTTCGTTCTATAAGGAAGTTGGAGCTGTTGACATCGATATTTAGCAGAATTACCAGCTAAAATACGGTTGTGATGCATTTATTTGTACACTAAACCCAATTAAACATTTATTTATACACTAAACCCAATTAAACACATTTATTTATACACTAAACCCAATTAAACACATTTATTTATACACTAAACCCAATTAAACATTTATTTATACACTAAACCCAATTAAACACATTTATTTATACACTAAACCCAATTAAACACATTTTTTAATCCATCAAAAACCCACATTGTTATTGCATTTCGTATTTATATTGATGTTTACGATTCCAACTTCCTTATAGCCTGAAACTCGCAAGTGGTCAATTGTACATCCATTACCACATAGTGTAATGTTATTTGTTTATTGTGAAGTACTTAGGGTCGCTATTGTAATTTGCTTTGTCAATTGAACACTTGCGAATTTCGATCTATAAGGAAGTTGGAGCCGTAAACATCGATATTAAACAGAAGTGCAATTATAATTTACGTTTTTAATGGATAAATTATATGTTGAATTGGGTTTTAAGTATTTATAAATGTACTACAACCGTATTTTAGCTGTAAATTCTGTTAGATATCGATGTCTACAGCTCCAACTTCCTTATAGAACGAAACTCGCAAGTCGGCAATTGTGAAGTATTTATGGCCGCTATTGTAATATGAATTAATCTACCGGCTCGATAGTGTAGTGGAGAACGTCTCTGCCTCCCACCCTGGGTGACCCGATTTCAATGCCACGCTCAGGCATGAAGGTTTTTTGCATACACTGGTAGCTGGTACCGTTTCCCTTGATCAAGGAAATGGGTAACAGTGTCTGATAATAAACTTTGGTCGAGCGCTATTGAATCTCGGAGCGAGGGCTGGAGATATATGGCGCTATATAAGTAACCTGAACATTATTATTTATTTAAGGGGGGTGACCTGCTTTTTTTATTTCTCGCCTTTTCTCTCTTTCTCTGGCTTGTATCCATTCGGCCCCATTCAGCCAACTATTTTAAGACGTTTATCCCCATCTAGGTGTCGATTTCTTCCTGGCGAGCGATAGGGAGCCAGCAATATGTGAAGAAATCTGGCTTCGCCAGAGAAATTTTTCTATCGAAAAATGTACAAATTTAGCCTGCTGTCAAAAACATTTAAAAAATATACTGGCTCGCTACCGCTCACCAGTAAAAAAATTGACACCTGGATGGGGATAAACGTCTTAAACCAGTAGGCTGAATGGGGCCGAATGGATACAAGCCAGAGAATAAGAGAAAAGGAGAGAACAATAGCAGGTCACCCCCCTTAATTATCTACGGCCGCTTAGTTTCGTGGCTGTTCTGATCAAGGTTAAGAGATACAACGAAGCTTGCCATTTGGTATTCTTTAGTTCAGGGTAAGAACAGCCAGAGATAGCTGGTGTTCAACTTGTCAGTTGTGTGCTGTGATCGAAGATCTACCAGGTCGGGTTCCCCCCATCAGGAAGAGGACTAGCTTGGGCAACCCACTTTGGGCTCCCCCTTTCTGGCCTTCGATGCGGTGCACAAACCAAGTACCAAAGGATTCCTACCTTGTTTTGTTCAAGGGATTATGAGGATAGTGTAGTAACTTTAGATCTACCAGATCGGGTTCCCCCCATCAGGAAGAGGACTAATTTTGGGCAACCCACTTTGGGCTCCCCTTTCTGGATTCTCTTTTTACTGCATGGTTCTGATAGTTCCACGAACTAGCAAGGAAGGAAGACACTTACCCTGACCCCCCTTAGACTACCTATAATGTCACTATCTAGACTGCTTGCAACTCTAGGTAGATCATTATGCTAGTCACCCTAACCCCCCAAACCTTGTAGCCGAACTCCAGCATATCCTTTGGGGATCATTGCACTGTGGGAGTGCAAGAGGAACCCGGTTGTCCCGTGGTAGGCACCAAGGTCTAAGGAATCATCTTGTGACTCACCCTGGACCAGTAGCTGGAGTCATCACGCCCAGCCGCCTCCCCCCCCCCCCCCCCCCCTCCCCCTGGACCAACTTCCGGAGTCATCACGCCCAGCCGCCCTCCGGACTACTGGATCCTCCCTCGATCTATGGGCCCTCCTCTACACTACATATCTCCTTTCAGTGCTTTTGTACCGTTTATGGGTATAGAGTTGACTCAGGGTTGTGGTAGAAGTTATCTTCAGGGGTTCTCATTAACATTACGTCTTGCGAGAGGTCTTTCTTCTCCCTACTTAAATTGACGTTAATTAGCCCACTTGCCGGGACCCATTATACATACCTATCAGGGGATCCTTATATACGCACCTTCCCGGGTTATTGGTCTCCCATAGCCCGACAGAGGGGGCGTGCCTATATAAGACCCATAGCATCAAACACAAACATATTTACACGTAATCTAGTTCCTTTGTATAACTTCTAGCCTAATTCATTTAACATTCTGTCAGGTTCATAACTCGAATAGATTTCACTCTATCTCAGCTCCCGACGATTGTTGCCTCAGCCTTCAGCACCTTGCTAGTACACAATTAGAGTTAAGGATTAATCTTTGCCAGGTGAGATCTAGCACAACTATAGTAATAATATCATTTGTGAGCCTTTCCGAGCCCACTTCATTGTTGATGACCACTTGGCCATTATTGCTTTAGAGTCAGTTAACGTCACTATATGCCGGGGACATCATTGCATGATCCAGACGGCATTTGCCATTACTGCACTCTTGTCTTTTGTTGAGATCCTCTCTGAGATCTATTTGGGTAGGAGGTGTACCTCCACCATTTTGGATACCTTATAATTGTATCCTAGGAGTATTATTATTACCTTGAGTCCGGACCCATTGTCCGACTCCTATTGCTTACTTGATAACCTTATTATTGTATGTCTTAATTATTCTTATTGTTGTTGATGATCTCCAGGTTACAGGTATAAAATATATGTCTTGCTCCTCCATGAACCAGGTGTTAAACTGAATAAAACCCATGTTAACTTGTTACCTGTGTGCTTATTATCCTGCCGTGTTGTCTCTTTATTTAAAGTTTAAGGTATACCTATCCAGTTAGAGAGCTGCTCATTGTACAAAGAATATCTCGCGTTCCAATTTGGACCGTTGTATCTCTTAACCTTGGTTCTGATCTGCATCCATGGCAAACATCGGTAGATTGAGATAGCTGGAGCCAATTGATAACAGTATGGCAGTATCTATATTTATTATAATTTGTGTTCGAAAGGAATGGAAAAAAATCGACACCTAAATTGCACGAAAGGTCTTACTAATGACAAAGAAATGGGGTGTGAAGTCTTAAAATCGCCACAACTAATGAACCGAACGTCTTAAAATCTAAAAACTAATGGGGCTAAACATGAGGAAGGAGGGGCCAGAAAAATACCAACCATCTTCCCTTAACCCTCTCCGAAATATGACGCGATTTTGAGCCTATTGGGGATACTTTAAAGCCTTTGTTACCATCAGGGGTATTTAGAACCCTTTAGTTTAGTTACTTCAATCTCTGCAGTTGTCTTTGAGTTAGCTGTGTTGAGCCTATTGGGGATACTTTAAAGCCTTTGTTACCATCAGGGGTATTTAGAAACCTTTAGTTTAGTTACTTCAACCTCTGCAGTTGTCTTTGAGTTAGCTGTGGGCAGAAAATAATTTTGGAGAGGTATTTATAAGAGTGAGAGAACTCTATTTCTTATTGCTAATCTGGCAACCTCTGCGTCATGAGTCTGAAGGGGTTAAGACCGCAAACACGATTATCACCCACTTACGCCTACCGATTGTGTTGCATGTTGAATATTGCAGTGCAGATTGAGATAGCATGAGCCAATTGATAACAGGTATGGCGGGGTGACAGCGGGGGGCGGCACCCCCTGAATTACCATCAACCCCCCCCCCCCTGCCCCCCTTCCCCTCCTCTTAGGTGATTAAATAAACGACTTCGTGATGCGGTAGTCTCACTCACTCACTCACTCACACACACACACACACACTCTCTCTCTCTCTCTCAATTACCCCTTCAGTTACCTGTTCTTAACCCTTTCTGATCCGACGTCTTCGGGAATCCCCTATCTCTCATTACACACAAAGAACTTGTACAATCGAGCTGACATTTCCAAGATTTAGGAAGAGTCAAACAGTTGCCGAGTGTGATACTAAAGTGAAGATTACGGGGGGTGACCTGCTTTTTGTTATTTCTGTCCTTTTCTCTCTTTCTCTGGCTTGTATCCATTCGGCCCCATTCAGCCAACTATTTTAAGACGTTTATCCCCATCTAGGTGTCGATTTCTTCCTGGCGAGTGAGAGCGAGCCAGCATTATATGAAGAAATCCGGCTTCGCCGGAGACATTTTTCTATCGAAAAATGTACAAATTTAGCATGATGTCTAACAAAAATAAAAACATATGCTGGCTCGCTACCGCATTTATTTTTTCCTCCCTATACCTTCATCAAACTTAAAAAAACACTCGCCCAAGACCCTCTTTCAAGATATATTTGTACATTTTTCGACAGAAAAATTACCGACCGAAGGCCGGTTTCTATTAAATTAAAGGCTCGCTATTGCTCGCCAGGAAAACATCGACACCTAAATGACGTGAAAAGTCTAAATATTTACAAAGTATGGCGAACGGTCTTAAAATCGCCAAAGTAATAGGCCAAACGTTATAAAATCTGAAAACTAATGGGGCTAAACATGAGGAAGAGTGGGGACCAGAAAAACGGCCCATCTCCCCTGAACCCTTTGAGTACCAGCGACGTGTGTTATATTATATTCTAGCTATATTTAGATAATATGATGAAGCTTAGGAATGATCTGGGGTAGTTCAAAAGGTTGCTCGAGATAAGTTGGAAGCCTTATTATTGCTAGAGGTCCTTCCCAAGCTGAATAAAATCCTCTTATAGTTGGCAGAATATGATGGAAAAGATGTCACTGGTGTTGTACGGGTTAACAGATTCTTTGTTGGCGGACTCTCCCCATAGACAACTCCCCTGGTAAGTGAAGGAAGGGGGTAGCCACAGGAGGTTGAGAACCACCCCGAGGTGGTTGGGTGGCGAGACATGCAGAATACATAACATCATCACCAGTAGCCTACACTCATATAATATATAACATCATCACCAGTAGCCTACACTCATATAACATATAACATCATCACCAGTAGCCTACACTCATATAATATATAACATCATCACCAGTAGCCTACACTCATATAATATATAACATCATCACCAGTAGCCTACACTCATATAATATATAACATCATCACCAGTAGCCTACACTCATATAATATATAACATCATCACCAGTAGCCTACACTCATATAATATATAACATCATCACCAGTAGCCTACACTCATATAACATATAACATCACCACCAGTAGCCTACACTCATATAACATATAACATCATCACCAGTAGCCTACACTCATATAATATATAACATCATCACTAGTAGCCTACACTCATATAACATATAACATCATCACCAGTAGCCTACACTCATATAATATATAACATCATCACCAGTAGCCTACACTCATATAACATATAACATCATCACCAGTAGCCTACACTCATATAACATATAACATCATCACCAGTAGCCTACACTCATATAATATATAACATCATCACCAGTAGCCTACACTCATATAACATATAACATCATCACCAGTAGCCTACACTCATATAACATATAACATCATCACCAGTAGCCTACACTCATATAATATATAACATCATCACCAGTAGCCTACACTCATATAATATATAACATCATCACCAGTAACCTACACTCATATAATATATAACATCATCACCAGTAGCCTACACTCATATAATATATAATCTTGGACTTCACCTATTTCTAATTATGGAAGTATATCTCTGGAAAACTAAACGAGTACAAAGGAGTACAAAGGAAATCAAGCAACAACAGATCTAGTGACCCTTCTAGGCTGCTTGTCCTCCAAAACACTGGTTTAGAGTGGGTAAGGGAACATTGGAAAGGGAATTACTGCCCTGGAACTAATGTCCGTGGCAGAACGAGTAGTGTAAGGTAGAGTCGTCTGCGTATGAATGGAAGGGACTGGAGGTATAGTTGAGAAGATCGTTTATGAAAATTAAAATATGATATACATATATATAAGTTAAGGGGGGATGGGTAGTTTTTCTGGTCCCCCTTCTCCCTCATGTTTACCCCATTAGTTTTCAGATTTTAAGACGTTCAACACATTATATATATATATATGATAATATATATATATATCAAATTGAGTCACACGATAAATTGCAAACGTCATCGAACCCGCCAAATTAGGCTTCGGCGAACATGACTGGCGCCGAGGTGGACACGGGCGAATCATCTAACCTAACAATAACAGTGGGGGGAGGACTCGGCACACTACTAATTCGGCTACTTCTTTTCTTTGGTGTGTGTGTGCGTGTGTGTGTGTGTGTGTGTGTGAGAGAAAGAGAGATTTTAAATATTGATAGAAGGAAGCCGATCCGTTTAAATGTATAAGCTGACTGAAATAGAACATATACCAATGAGAAAGAGAGAGAGAGAGAGAAAGCCAAGTACACAGATAGACAGACAGACAGACAGGCATAACAGAATTAGATCGATACAAAACAAAATATAGAATGAGTGACAGGAGTGAAGATGGGTGAAAGAAAATGGTGAGACAGAAAAGGTAAACAAGAGATAGAAAATGGAAGAGAAAGCCAGAACATTGTAAGAAGAGAAAGAGAGGGGGAAAACAAGAAGAGAAAGAGAGAGAGAGAGCAAGTAAGATGAGAAAGAGAGAAAGCAAGAAGACTTCGAGAGAGAAAGCAAGAAGAGAAACAACAAACAAGATAAACAGAAAAAGCAAGAAAGCAACATGAGAAAGAGAGAAAACAAGAAGAGATCGAGAGAGGAAGAACAAAGGGACAGAGCAAACAAGGAGATAAAGAGAGAGAGAAAGCAAGAAGGGTAAGAATTCGCCTCTTTATAATAACTGAAAGTTCATTAAACATAATTGATATTTCGGAGAGAGAGAGAGAGAGAGAGAGAGAGAGAGAGAGAGAATAAGACAGACAGAGCTAGAGAGAAGACAGGCAGAGATAGAGTAAAATAAAAGAGCAACAGAGAGAGAGAGAGAGAGATCATCACCTTCGGACCGTTATCTTCTCACATAATCATTTGCCCTCAACACATATCTAATGATCTGTACGTATTATATTCTCTCTCTCTCTGTCTCTCTCTTACAAACACACGCACCTGAACAAATAACATGTAATGCAATTATATAATAAGAGTTAAGTACATCAATAAAACAAATAATAGTATATGCTTCTTATCGAAATGTAAAAAAATAAATAAAAAATAAAAACAAATATATACAGTATATTATATATATATATATATATACCGGTATATATATATATATATATATATATATATATATATATATATACTGTACAGTATTATTACTGAAGATAATGTCATTGACGCCATTAATAAATACCCCTGATGGTAACAAAGGCTTTAAAGTATCCCCAATAGGCTCAAAATCGCGTCATATGTCGGAGAGGGTTAAACACAAATAGTAAGCAGCAGCAGCAGCAGCGTGTCAGTATATTTTGCGAATTATTTTCCCTCTTCCCGCATTTCCAGCCGAGCGATTGTGAATAACGATCAATCAATTCACACACATTAACCCTTTCACGCATTTATGACGCAGGTGTTGCCAGATTAGCAATAAGAAATAGAGTTCTCTCACTCTTATAATTACCTCTCCAAAATTAGTTTTCTGCCCACAGCTAACTCAAAGACAACTGCAGAGGTTGAAGTAACTAAACTAAAGGTTTCTAAATACCGGTACCCCTGACGGTAACAAAGGCTTTAAAGTATCCCCAATAGGCTCAACACAGCTAACTCAAAGACAACTGCAGAGGTTGAAGTAACTAAACTAAAGGTTTCTAAATACCGGTACCCCTGATGGTAACAAAGGCTTTAAAGTATCCCCAATAGGCTCAACACAGCTAACTCAAAGACAACTGCAGAGGTTGAAGTAACTAAACTAAAGGTTTCTAAATACCCCTGATGGTAACAAAGGCTTTAAAGTATCCCCAATAGGCTCAACACAGCTAACTCAAAGACAACTGCAGAGGTTGAAGTAACTAAACTAAAGGTTTCTAAATACCCCTGATGGTAACAAAGGCTTTAAAGTATCCCCAATAGGCTCAAAATCGCGTCATATGTCGGAGAGGGTTAATATTCCTGTGTCAAGATTTATAGCCCTGCCTCATCACGTCATAGTGTCATGTCATCGTGTCATCATCATTGGCTGGCAGAGAGGGGATTGAAGGGGAGGCAGTTGATTTTGGGGGACCTCCTTCTTTCCTCATGTTTGCCCCATTAGTTAAGAGATTTTAAGACAATCGCCCATTTTAAGACAATAAGTTTGGTATTTTCAGACCTTTTGTCCCATTTATTTGCCAATATTAAGACCTTTCATTCCATTTAGGTATCATTGTATTTCCTGGCGAGCGATAGCGAGCCTGTATTATAAGAGGAATCGGCCTTCGGCCAGGACATTTTTCTACCGAAAAATGTACAAATTTATACCGAAGGGGAGTCTTGTGGTGGTTGATTAAGCTTGATAAAGGTTCAAACTAAACCCCTTCCTTAAACCATTGAGCCGAACCAGTAAATTATGCTGCACAATACCGTCTGGGCCCCCTTAAGGGGAGATTTCCACTTGAGGAACTTTTTTCTTGACTTCTTTCTCCCTCATGTTTAGCCCCATTGCTTTTCTAATTTTAAGACGTTTGCTCCATTATTTTGACGATTTTAAGAACTTTCGACCCATTTCTGTCAATTTTAAGACCTTTCGTGCCATTTAGGTGTCGATTTTATACTGGCGAGCGATAACGAGCCTGTAATTTAAGAGGAACCGGCTTTCAGCCGGGACATATTTCTACCGAAAAATGTACAAATTTATCTTGAAATGTGCTCAAAGGGGTGTAATCTTAAGCTTGATGGATAGCTAGAGACCAAACTAAAAACCTCCCCTTAACTGTTTGAGGAATCGAATGAGTGGTTTTGGTAAGTGCACACATTTATCTCGAAGGGGGAATCTTGGGGGATACATTAGTTAAGCTTGATGGAGGTTAAATTAAAACGAACTAATAACCAAATAAACAAACCCATCAAATATGAATACAAATAAATTAATTAATACATACATATCTCCCCTTAACCTCTCCTCGTCTTCCTGCTTTCCTTCTTCTTCTTCTTCTTCTTCTTCTTCTTCTTCTTCTTCTTCTTCTTCAATGTCTTCTCCCCCCCCCCCCTCCGCTATGTAGTAAGACAATGTGACACTTCAACCTGACATATGCTCGCTTTAATGCCCCCTTACCTTCCACCCTTCTCTCTCTCTCTCTCTCTGTATGTGTATACCTGTATATACAGTATATGCCTACAGTATGGGGTGAATGTATGTGTATACCTGTATGTGTATACCTGTATATACAGTATATGCCTACAGTATGGGGTGAATGTATGTGTACTGTGTACGTTGGTATGGGGTGAATGTATGTGTACTGTGTACGTTGGTATGGGGTGAATGTATGTGTACTGTGTACGTTGGTATGGGGTGAATGTATGTGTACTGTGTACGTTGGTATGGGGTGAATGTATGTGTACTGTGTACGTTGGTATGGGGTGAATGTATGTGTACTGTGCACGTTGGTATGGGGTGAATGTATGTGTACTGTGTACGTTGGTATGGGGTGAATGTATGTGTACTGTGTACGTTGGTATGGGGTGAATGTATGTGTACTGTGTACGTTGGTATGGGGTGAATGTATGTGTACTGTGTACGTTGGTATGGGGTGAATGTATGTGTACTGTGTACGTTGGTATGGGGTGAATGTATGTGTACTGTGTACGTTGGTATGGGGTGAATGTATGTGTACTGTGTACGTTGGTATGGGTGAATGTATGTGTACTGTGTACGTTGGTATGGGGTGAATGTATGTGTACTGTGTACGTTGGTATGGGGTGAATGTATGTGTACTGTGTACGTTGGTATGGGGTGAATGTATGTGTACTGTGTACGTTGGTATGGGTGAATGTATGTGTACTGTGTACGTTGGTATGGGGTGAATGTATGTGTACTGTGTACGTTGGTATGGGGTGAATGTATGTGTACTGTGTACGTTGGTATGGGGTGAATGTATGTGTACTGTGTACGTTGGTATGGGGTGAATGTATGTGTACTGTGTACGTTGGTATGGGGTGAATGTATGTGTACTGTGTACGTTGGTATGTACATATAAACAAAAATAAATTTCCCATTTCCTTCTTTACTATAAATTTCCCAGTAGATATTTTCTCGACTCTGCTGGCGTCATTCCACTAACTATGTTTCTCGGAGGGATTGGTGGGTGAGGAGTCTTCCACTTTACTATCCTTGTCTTCAACCCTAGCATATACATTTATTTTTGGTTTAGATGTAAAGCCGGACTGCCTAGTAGGGACTGCAAAGTTTGTGTAGTCTATGTATCTATGTAACTCCATGTAATTCTTCTAAGACAATGTGACACTTCAACCTGACATATGCTCTCTTTAATACCTCTCCCTCCCCCCTGTCTCTCCCATATAGAGGTATGTATTTACCTCCTCCCCCCCCCCCCCCTCCCCTCCCCCCTCGTCTTTTACCATAGAGAAGTGACACACCTAACATATGTCCTTTACTCCTCCCACTGCCCCCCCCCCCCCCCCCTCTCTCTCTCTCTCTCTCTCTCTCTGCAAAATAGGCTGTCTTGTGTTATGGTCAAGAATTATATATATTGTGCCAAATTGTAACTAAATTACTGTATTACTAACAATTATTGGCGTATCATTGTGTCTGCCCACATCCAGAAGTAAAAACAGGTAGACAGCTCTCTCTCTCTCTCTTCACATATAAGATCTGTTCTACCTGGAACAAACTTCCCTCCGAAGTTGTAAATAGTTCTTCAGTAGAGCAGTTCAAGAAGAGAGTAGATAGCATTTTGTACACTCTGTAAAGAGTGTATAGTGCACTAAACAGTCTCTCTCCTTCCACTTCCAGTATCTCCTCGGAATGGACCGCAAGGTCTCCGAGATACTAACTATGCCTTGTAACTCCTTGTAACTCTCCATACACCCTACAAACAATAACATTCCTACTAACTACCGTCCGCCTCGTTTGTGTGTGTGTCAGCCAGGGGGTATTAATTAACTAAGTGCCTCATCAACCACCTTATTCACGGCCCAGCCACTAACACAATCACCTGCTTTTAATTACCAGGGATTAGTGGACAGGGGGGGAAGGATGGCTGAAGGATGAGAGGAGGGTGTGGTTGGTGGGTGGTTGGTGAGGGAGGTGGAGATTGGGTGGGAGGTGGAGGGACGTTGGTGAGGGATGGGTGGTGGTGGGGGGTATGGAGGTTGGTTAGGGAGGAAGGGTGGGATGGTGGTGGGGGGGGAAGAGGGAGGTTGGTGAGGGATGGGTGTATGGTGGATGGGAGGTAGGGTGGGTGTGGGAGGGAGGGTTGGTGCGGGAGGTGGATAGGGAAGAGTTGGGGCGGGAGGTGGATAGGGGAGAGGTGGGATGGATGGGTGGTGGGAGGGGAGGTAGGGTGGTGAGGGATGGGTGTATGGTGGATGGGAGGTAGGGTGGGTGTGGGAGGGAGAGTTGGGGCGGGAGGTGGATGGGGGATAGGTGGGATGGATGGGTGGTGGGGTTGATGAGGGATGGGTGGGATAGGGGTGGGGGTTGGTGAGGGGTGGGTTCAAATTCAGTAATGGAAAATTATTTCTAAGGTGGTTTCTTTTCAACTGACGGTAAATTGCAAAGTTTATGAATATTTTGTAGTGAATTACGGTAATAATCATATAAACTTTGTCTTATAATGATGCAGAGACACAGTAGTTATAATGATGCAGAGACACAGTAGTTATAATGATGCAGAGACACAGTAGTTATAATGATGCAGAGACACAGTAGTTATAATGATGCAGAGACGCAGTAGTTATAATGATGCAGAGACACAGTAGTTATAATGATGCAGAGACGCAGTAGTTATAATGATGCAGAGACACAGTAGTTATAATGATGCAGAGACACAGTAGTTAATGATGCAGAGACACAGTAGTTATAATGATGCAGAGACACAGTAGTTATAATGATGCAGAGACACAGTAGTTATAATGATGCAGAGACACAGTAGTTATAATGATGCAGAGACACAGTAGTTATAATGATGCAGAGACGCAGTAGTTATAATGATGCAGAGACACAGTAGTTATAATGATGCAGAGACACAGTAGTTAATGATGCAGAGACACAGTAGTTATAATGATGCAGAGACACAGTAGTTATAATGATGCAGAGACACAGTAGTTATAATGATGCAGAGACGCAGTAGTTATAATGATGCAGAGACACAGTAGTTATAATGATGCAGAGACACAGTAGTTATAATGATGCAGAGACACAGTAGTTATAATGATGCAGAGACGCAGTAGTTATAATGATGCAGAGACACAGTAGTTATAATGATGCAGAGACACAGTAGTTAATATGATGCAGAGACACAGCAGTTATATGATGCAGAGACACAGTAGTTATAATGATGCAGAGACACAGTAGTTATAATGATGCAGAGACGCAGTAGTTATAATGATGCAGAGACACAGTAGTTATATGATGCAGAGACACAGTAGTTATAATGATGCAGAGACACAGTAGTTATAATGATGCAGAGACGCAGTAGTTATAATGATGCAGAGACACAGTAGTTATAATGATGCAGAGACACAGTAGTTATAATGATGCAGAGACACAGTAGTTATAATGATGCAGAGACACAGTAGTTATAATGATGCAGAGACGCAGTAGTTATAATGATGCAGAGACACAGTAGTTATAATGATGCAGAGACACAGTAGTTATAATGATGCAGAGACACAGTAGTTATAATGATGCAGAGACACAGTAGTTATAATGATGCAGAGACGCAGTAGTTATAATGATGCAGAGACACAGTAGTTATAATGATGCAGAGACACAGTAGTTATAATGATGCAGAGACACAGTAGTTATAATGATGCAGAGACGCAGTAGTTATAATGATGCAGAGACACAGTAGTTATAATGATGCAGAGACACAGTAGTTATAATGATGCAGAGACACAGTAGTTATAATGATGCAGAGACACAGTAGTTATAATGATGCAGAGACACAGTAGTTATAATGATGCAGAGACGCAGTAGTTATAATGATGCAGACACAGTAGTTATAATGATGCAGAGACACAGTAGTTATAATGATGCAGAGACACAGTAGTTATAATGATGCAGAGACGCAGTAGTTATAATGATGCAGAGACACAGTAGTTATAATGATGCAGAGACACAGTAGTTATAATGATGCAGAGACACAGTAGTTATAATGATGCAGAGACACAGTAGTTATAATGATGCAGAGACACAGTAGTTATAATGATGCAGAGACGCAGTAGTTATAATGATGCAGAGACACAGTAGTTATAATGATGCAGAGACACAGTAGTTATAATGATGCAGAGACACAGTAGTTATAATGATGCAGAGACGCAGTAGTTATAATGATGCAGAGACACAGTAGTTATAATGATGCAGAGACACAGTAGTTATAATGATGCAGAGACACAGTAGTTATAATGATGCAGAGACGCAGTAGTTATAATGATGCAGAGACACAGTAGTTATAATGATGCAGAGACACAGTAGTTATAATGATGCAGAGACACAGTAGTTATAATGATGCAGAGACACAGTAGTTATAATGATGCAGAGACACAGTAGTTATAATGATGCAGAGACGCAGTAGTTATAATGATGCAGAGACACAGTAGTTATAATGATGCAGAGACGCAGTAGTTATAATGATGCAGAGACGCAGTAGTTTCATATTTTTCAATTAAGTGTCGAGAAATTAGCTGCTAAGGGATTCAACTTATCGTCAGTTGACAAACAGTGTATTAAAATAGTTCGCATTTTGTTTTCCTTCGGAAATTGGTGTCCACGATTATTACAAGTACCGCTACCCACGATTTAATACTATGAGCAGGAAGGTAGAGGATAGGCCCTTCACAATTTAATACTATGAGCAGGAAGGTAGAGGATAGGCCCTTCACAATTTAATATGGATGGATTATGGCTGAATAGGTCCTGGGGGTTAGGTGATGGTGGTGGTGGTAGTGGTGATAAGGGTAGTGGTGGTGGTGGTAGTGGTGGTGATAAGGGTAGTGGTGGTGGTGCTGGTGGTGATGATGATAGTGGTGGTGGTGGTGGTGGTGGTGGTGGTAGTGGTGGTGGTGATAATGATAGTGTTGGTGGTGCTGGTGGTGATGATGATAGTGGTGGTGGTGGTGGTAGTGGTGGTGGTGATAATGATAGTGTTGGTGGTGCTGGTGGTGATGATGATAGTGGTAGTAGTGGTGGTGGTAGTGGTGATAAGGGTAGTGGTGGTGGTGATAATGATAGTGTTGGTGGTGCTGGTGGTGATGATGATAGTGGTAGTAGTGGTGGTGGTAGTGGTGATAAGGGTAGTGGTGGTGGTGATAATGATAGTGTTGGTGGTGCTGGTGGTGATGATGATAGTGGTAGTAGTGGTGGTGGTAGTGGTGATAAGGGTAGTGGTGGTGGTGATAATGATAGTGTTGGTGGTGCTGGTGGTGATGATGATAGTGGTAGTAGTGGTGGTGGTAGTGGTGATAAGGGTAGTGGTGGTGGTGATAATGATAGTGTTGGTGGTGCTGGTGGGTGATGATGATAGTGGTAGTAGTGGTGGTGGTAGTGGTGATAAGGGTAGTGGTGGTGGTGATAATGATAGTGTTGGTGGTGCTGGTGGTGATGATGATAGTGGTAGTAGTGGTGGTGGTAGTGGTGATAAGGGTAGTGGTGGTGGTGATAATGATAGTGTTGGTGGTGCTGGTGGTGATGATGATAGTGGTAGTAGTAGTGGTGGTGGTGGTGGTGGTGGTGGTGATGATGATAGTGGTAGTAGTAGTGGTGGTGGTGGTGGTGGTGATAATGATAGTGTTGGTGGTGCTGGTGGTGATGATGATAGTGGTAGTAGTGGTGGTGGTAGTGGTGATAAGGGTAGTGGTGGTGGTGATAATGATAGTGTTGGTGGTGCTGGTGGTGATGATGATAGTGGTAGTAGTGCTTGTGGTGGTGGTGGTGGTGATGGTGATAAGGGTAGTGGTGGTGGTGATAATGATAGTGTTGGTGGTGCTGGTGGTGCTGATAGTGGTAGTAGTGGTGGTGGTAGTGGTGATAAGGGTAGTGGTGGTGGTGATAATGATAGTGTTGGTAGGTGATGATGATAGTGGTAGTAGTGGTGGTGGTGGTGGTGGTGATAATGATAGTAGTGGTGGTGGTGATGATGGTGGTGGTGATGATGAAATAGAAGACAAATAGTGTATAATAAACATATATACATGATACAAACCCCATGTCATCCTCCACTCAAAATATATTTGTAACAAGTAGCGTTGGACTGCCGCGAATTGAAGGTTGGTAGATATCAAACACAACTTATAAATCTCTCAAAATACTATGATGATCTTGTACCTGTGCAGCCACTTTCAGATATAATACTGCAGATAACATGGTTGGTATGATTTATCGGTCTTTCTTCTACTCAACAAGTGAACAAATTGACGGAAATATATCGCACAGGCGTTTTAGACTTCTATGTAATTTTAGACTTCTATGTAATTTTGCACACTTTCGGGAATGAATATGTTGTATCACTCATTCGGTTTAGGGGGAGTAAGGCGGGGGGGGGGGGGGACTCGTTACAGGCAGCTTTGCATTTTGTCTCCTTACACATTAATAAAACTAAAACAAGCCAGAACAAGCGAGAACAACAATAAAGCCCCCCCCAAAAAAAAAAATAAAAAAAAAAAAAAAAAAAATATATATATATATATATATATATACTGTATACTGTATATAGCCTATATAAAAAAGCTACAAGCCAATCACCTGCGCCAATACAGATTACTTTAGGCCCCATCTAAAAACTTGGGATGGATTAAGTAAAGCCAGAATAATGTGCACAGAAAGTCATATATATACAACCCGGGTTCGAATCCCGGTGGATCACATATATACTTTAATTGATTTCATTGGGGGTGTTTGGTGTTGTGGTGAAATTAATAAAATAAAAATAAAATATATATATATATATTTTTCTATGTGAATGAGGGAGACAAAAGGCATAACTGCCTGCGGCGAGTGCCTCCCCCAGATTTGAAAGAATGACAGGGCCAAAATGAAGGGACGTTCGAGCTAAAATGCCTGGACACACGGAGTTTGAAGCAATTTAAGTCATAGGAAGAGGGAAAGACTGATTCTGGGAGAGAGTTCCAGAGCTCAGCAGTTGAATAGAAGAAAGTATGAGAATAGCGTTTTACTCTTGGGTTGGAGAGTTGCACAGAGTAGGGGTGGGATTGTGTTGCAAGGCGGGTACTACGTACCCTACGTAGAGGAGGTGGTATACACTGGGAAAGCTCCGAGGAACACTGATTATTGTAGTAGCGATAGAATAGCGAGAGAGATGCAACATATATACCATATATATATATATATATAACAAGTAATCTTACTGAAGGCATGTCTAGCCCTTCAGTACGAATACAAAAATAAATAAAGACGTGCTGGTACTAAGAGGGTTTAGAAGGAAGCAGACAGTAGCGTTGACTTTCCTAAGGTGACTCAACAGTAGCTAGGGTACATGACTTTACTAAATACTGTGACCAACGCAAATGGTACAATAGTTTAAGTTTAATGTTGCAGGCGATATATATATATATATATATATATATATATATATATATATATATATATATATATGGAAAGAGGTAGGAATAGGGAGGGAAGTAGGGAGAATATAAAAGAGGAAATAAATAAGGGAAGGGAAATGAAGGGAGAACATATAGGCAAGAAGGGGAATAGGGAGGACAAGTAAAATAGGGAGGACAAGTAAAATAGGGAGGAAACGGAAATAGTGAAGAAAAGTAGGGACATAGGGAGGACAATAGGGATGAACAAGAGGAAAGTGGAAAATAGGGATAAAAAAAGGGGAAAATAGGGAGGAAAATAAAGTTAAATAGGGAGGAAATGTAAGGAAAATAGGGAGAAATATATAGAAATAGGAAGAATAATGCTATATGGAGGGGAATAGGAAAAGAGGAGGGAAGGGGGGGGGGGTCAAGGGAGCCGTGTGATCTAATGGAGACGAAAGAAACGAAATTATGACCTATTTTCTATGGTGGGGTGGGAGGGGGGAAATAGGGTGAAGGGAAGGAGGGAGGAAAGGAAGGATGAGGACAAACGGAGGGAGGGAGGGAGGGAGGGAGGGAGGGAAGGGAGAAAAGGTGGGAGGGAAGGAAGGAAGGAGGAAGAGAGGGAGGGAGAAAGGAAGGGAGGAGAGCAGAGAGAGAGAGAGAGAGAGAGAGAGAGAGAGAGAGAGAACACTATAAAACAAACACCATGGCTGATACCACTGTCTACTATCACTATCTTCTGTTGTTGTATATACAGTATATATTATATATATATATATATATTGCTGAAGGGGAGATTTCCACTTGAGGGATTTTTTTCTGGACCCCTTTCTCCCTCATTGTTTAGCCCCATTGCTTTTGATATTATAAAACGTTTGCCCCATTAGTTTAGCGATTTTAAGAACTTTCACCCCATATTAAGACCTTTCGTGCCATTCAGGTGTCGAGTTTATCCTGGCGAGCGATAGCGAGCCTGTTATTTAAGAAGAACCGGCCTTCGGCCGGGAAATTTTTCTACCGAAAAATTTACAAATTTATCTTGAAAGGGACTCAAGGGGTGTAATTTTAAGCTTGATGGAGGTCTAGGGAACAAACTAAATACCTCCCCTTAACGTATGGTCTAATGCACCCAAACTTATTACTCACACTACGTAAACTTTCCCAGCACAATACTTTTAGGATTGTGCAGAAACTCAAAACAAACACACACACACACACACACACACACACACACACACACACACACACATACAGTATATACATGCATACACACATACACACGCTACGCAAGGAAGACACACACGCGCAAATAAGCACACACACCGACCCGTGGTAATAACGTTCTTGACATTGTACTTGCAAAAAAAGAAGAATTAATAGAGAATTTGAATGTTGGTGATGAATTCAGTAACAGCGACCATCGTACGATAACTTTCACTTTAAACTTTACTAGTAACGAACCAAATAGTAGCATCGAAAAAGTCCCTAATTTCAAGAAAGCAAACTTTCATAAACTTAGAGCTATGTTTAAAGAAACTGACTGGAGCTTTTTAATTAACAATAACGACATAAATACATCTTGGAAGTTATTCGAAACCACTTACCTAAAAGCAGTGCAAGACTGCATACCATCGAAAATACGGCGTCCAGGTCATAATAATAAGCCCAAATGGTGGAATAAAGATATTTCAAACTGCCTGCTTGCTAAAAAATTTGCTAATGATAGATTAAAATCCTCACAAAATGACGAAGAACGGGTGAAATTTGTAGAGCTACGACGCAAAGCCAAAAAGTTAATTAAGCAAAGTAAAAAGACCCTAGAGTTACATATTGCGAATCAAAGTAAAACAAACTCGAAAGAATTCATAGTTATATCAGAAAGAAAAGAGTAGTTACTTCAACTTTTGGACCGTTAGTCGATGAAAATGGAGAATACACCAAAGACGAAGTACAAATGAGTAATGCCCTCAATACCTTCTTTGCATCAGTTTTTACAACAGAAGACCTCAGTGATATCCCTACACCATCGCCGATTCAGATTGATAATTCAGATGTTCTAAGCAATATCACCGTTACAGAGAGAGAAGTATTGAATTGTTTAGATAAACTCAAGGTAAATAAAACGCCTGGACCTGATACAATCTCGCCTAGAGTTCTAAAGGAAGCTAAGGATGAGCTCTCCAAACCACTGACATTACTATTCAATAAGTCCTTGAAGTCTGGAACTATGCCTGATCAGCGGAAGATAGCCAACGTAACACCGATATTAAAAAAAGGCAGCAAATCCCTACCCAGTAACTATCGTCCAATTAGCTTAACCTCAGTTGTATGTAAAATGCTAGAAACGGTCATAAGAGACAGAATCGTAAATCACTTAGAGGAAAATAACATACTTAAAGATACTCAACACGGCTTTCGTAAAAAACGTTCCTGTTTAACAAACCTCTTAGACTTCTTCCACGATATCCTCAACCTCTACGATAAAAGTAAAGCTGTAGATATTATATACCTTGATTTTCAAAAGGCCTTTGACAAAGTTCCCCCACAAACGTTTACTGCTAAAACTAAAAGTGCATGGAATACAAGACGGTGTGTTGAAATGGATAGAAAATTGGCTCAGCGACAGAAAGCAAAGAGTAGTCATAAACGGTAAGGCATCTAAATGGACCAATGTAAGTAGCGGGGTACCCCAGGGATCGGTACTAGGACCAATTCTCTTTCTAATTTACATCAACGACATAGATGAGGGTCTCACCTGTACAATCTCAAAATTTGCTGACGATACAAAAATTGCAAATAGCGTACTCTCAAAAGAACAAGTTGACGATATGGAACACAATCTAGATAAATTGTCACATTGGGCCCAAATTTGGCAAATGAGTTTCAATGCAGATAAATGTAAAGTACTACATATCGGATACCTAAATGAGAAAGCAAACTATTCGATGAATGGCACTCAGCTTAAGAATGTAAACAGAGAAACCGATCTGGGAGTAACAATATCGAGTAACCTAAAACCGAGTCAACAATGTTCAGAAGTTGTTAAGAATGCAAACAAAATAATTGGCTTTATAGGCAGGTCATTTGAGCATAAATCCAAAGACATTATCCTAACCCTTTACAATTCCTTAGTCCGCCCTCTTCTGGAATACTGCGTTCAATCCTGGTGCCGTTATTACCAAAAAGACATAAACAAGCTAGAACGAGTTCAACGTAGAGTTACCAAAATGATACCTAGCCTAAAGAACAAACCATACGAAGAGCGTCTTAGAGAATTAAATCTATTTCCTTTAACCCAGCGCAGAATAAGAGGTGACTTAATTCAAGTGTTCAAAATCATCAAAGGCATCGACAATATGAACTGTAGTAAGTACTTCACTATCGACCAATCTAATTACACGCGGGGAAACGGTTGCAAAATTATTGGTAAATCTTTTAACTCACACGAATCTAAGAATTTCTTCTTCAATCGAGTTGTCAACTTGTGGAATGGGCTTCCCCGAGACGTTATAGACTGCAGCACCGTTGATTCATTTAAACTCCGCTTAGACAAATATCTCGCATCAAACCCGCGACTGACTGCGTTTGTAAATGAATAACTTTATGTTATCCCCCCCTCAGTTACTAACCCATCTGTCCCCTACTAACTTCCTAGTCCTGCCACGGACATTAGTTCCAGGGCAGTAGTTCCCTTTCCAATGTTCCCTTACCCACTCTAAACCACTGTTTGGACACTTGATCCTCAGTGTTTTGGAGGAAAAGAAGCCTAGAAGGGTCACTAGTCCTGTTGTTGCTTGATTTCCTTTGTACTCCTTTGACACACACACACACAAACACACACACACACACCTGGACGGATGCATCACTGTAAGTAGACCACGGTATGCGACAGCGGTTTATCATCTCTCTCTCTCTCTCTTCTCTCTCCTTATCTCTCTCTCTCTCTCTCTCGCTCTATATATATACAGTATATATATATATATACTGTATATATATATATATATATATATATATATATATATATATATATATATATATATATATATATATACTGTATATATATATATATATATATATATATATAACGGGATATATATATATATATATATATATATATACATATATATATATATATTTATATATATACCGGTATATATATATTAAAAGTAAAAATACTAACTCAAGACCCATCACAAATTCTAGTAATATCGCGTATTTGTAAAGTTTATGAGCGTTGATAAATGGGTATTTTCTTGGAAATGGTGGTGATTGTCCTGCCACCGTCAACACAAATGGTGGTGATTGTCCTGCCACCGTCAACACAAATGGTGGTGATTGTCCTGCCACCGTCAACACAAATGGTGGTGATTGTCCTGCCACCGTCAACACAAATGGTGGTGATTGTCCTGCCACCGTCAACACAAATGGTGGTGATTGTCCTGCCACCGTCAACACAAATGGTGGTGATTGTCCTGCCACCGTCAACACAAATGGTGGTGATTGTCCTGCCACCGTCAACACAAATGGTGGTGATTGTCCTGCCACCGTCAACACAAATGGTGGTGATTGTCCTGCCACCGTCAACACAAATGGTGGTGATTGTCCTGCCACCGTCAACACAAATGGTGGTGATTGTCCTGCCACCGTCAACACAAAGGAATATTTCATTAACACCATCCTTCTCTCAGGGCTCCCAGCCAGATAGTCAACAGGGTAGTTTAAGAAAGGAATATATATATATATATATATATATATATTATACTGCACACTTTGCAATGAGTGTCGTGCACCCTACACTCTCCTCGTGTTTATTGCTTGGCTTCCAATACTTGTCAGCACTGGAAAGAAACCCACTATATAATATTAAGGGGAGGTTTTTAGTGTGTTCCCTAGACTTCCATCAAGCTTGAAATTATACCCCCTTGACCCCCTTTCAAGATAAATTTGTACATTTTTCGGTAGAAAAATGTCCCGGCCGAAGGCCGGTTCCTCTTAAATTACAGGCTCGCTATCGCTCGCCAGGAAAAAATCTACACCTAAATGGGACGAAAGGCCTTAAAAGTTACATAAATGGGGTGAAACTTCTTAAAATCGCCAAACTAATGGTGCGAACGTCTTAAAACTTCAAAAGCAATGGGGCTAAACATAAGGGAGAAAGGGGTAAAGAAAAAAATCCCTCAAGTGGAAATCTCCCCTTTAAGTAACATCCCGTTCTTAACATTAATCACCCATTACAAACCCCAATGTACTTGAATAAACTAATGAAAGCAATTGGTCCTCCCGGGATTCGAACTCGGGACACCAGACCCAGAACATAAGCATCTAAACCATTACACCACTATATATAAGTAACACCCCGTTCTTTAACATTAATCACCCATTACAAACCCCAATGTACTTGAATAAACTAATGAAAGCAATTGGTCCTCCCGGGATTCGAACTCGGGACACCAGACCCAGAACATAAGCATCTAAACCATTACACCACTATATATAAGTAACACCCAGTTCTTTAACATTAATCACCCATTACAAACCCCAATGTACTTGAATAAACTAATGAAAGCAATTGGTCCTCCAGGGATTCGAACTCGGGACACCAGACCCAGAACATAAGTACATTCAATGTTCTAACCGACAGAATCTCACTGACTCCCATATATTTGTTAATGATGTAAATATTCCCACTTTCCCTAGTATTGACATTCTCGGTGTAACATTAACTACTAACTTGAGCTGGACACATTATGTTAGAAGCATTGCTAAGAATGCCTCTAAAAAACTGGGACTCCTGTACAGAGTTCGAGAATTCTTCACTGACGAGCAGTTGGCCGTGATATATAAAAGTCATGTGCGTTCTCAGATGGATTACTGTTCACCTCTGTGGGGTGGAAGTGGAGTGGTTGCATTGAGGCAGTTGGACAAAATTCAAAATAAAGCTATTAGATTAATCAATAACCCTGCAATCACACAGGACCTTCCTACATTATCCATACGAAGAAACGTTGCATCCCTTGCATTATTCTACAAATATTTTCACAGCAATTGTTCCGAGGAACTTGCTTCAATTGTGCCTCCTCTCCACATCTTTCCCCGTAGAACTGGGGCAGCTGAGAGCGCCCATGAATTTACACTTTCTCCTCCACAATGCAGAACTTCTGCTTATCAAAATTCATTTATCCCCAGAGCTACTACTCTCTGGAATTCACTTCCCTTGAGTTGCTTTCCACAAACTTACAATCTACAAATGTTTAAATCCAGTTGTTACAAACATTTTATGAATGGAGGATGCCTTTAGGCACATGGACCTTTTTTGTTTTATCTGTGTTTTTCCTTCCTCCGTTCATTGTCTCTTAAAAAAATAAATAAAATAAAATAAATCTAAACCATTACACCACTTGGAGGAGGTTATGATTTTGCCTATGTGTTTTTTTTTCTGTATCTGTAAACGAGATCTCAAAAAGTTATAAACTGATTTTCACGAAATTTGGTGGGCAGAAGTAATTAAATTTAGGAGGCGATCGGTAGAGCGCATACCGGTACCTCCACCAGCGTAGGTGGTGGTATGCGCTCTCCTGAGTACCTCTCTAGTTACGCAGCCCCCGTAGGGATGGTGTAGTATTGCAATCATGTGTACATGTTTCTTATTAACTAATGAATGATAACTAAGAGCCCATCGTCTTTATCTTAAGGCATATTTCAAGACTGTCGACTATATAAGTACATCTGTAAATGTTTGCATTCTCTCTCACTCTCACACACACACAAACTCTCTCTCTCTCTCACACCTACTGTATACACTCAACCCCCCCCCCCCCCTCTCATCTTCAATACTTCCGTTATTGAACTTCCTTCTTATCATCCTGCTCTTTACCGCTTCAATCATTCCTCCATTATCTCTCTCTCTCTCTCTCTCTCACACACACACACACACATATTCTTCTCTCTCTCTCTTTCTCTCTCTACTAGGATCCTGGCCACCTCGCAGGAATCGTAAAATCTGTGTGACCAGTGTATATGCAACATGTAAATCTTTCTCTCTCTCACACACACACACACACACACACACACACACACACACACACACACACACTCTCTCTCTCTCTCTCTCCTATCTTTTCTTGTCCATCTTTCTTTCTATCATCTCGCCTGTTCTTTCTCCGTTTTCTTCCGTGACGCTCGTTTTCTTTATCGTTTTGTCAAGTGGGTGTTTTAAAGCGAGGTAAATTATTCCTTTTCTCCTTTCCTTTTTCTCTCTCTCTCTCTCTCTCTCTCTCTCTCTCTCTCTCTCTCTCTCTCTCTCTCTCTCTCTCTCTCTCACATAGACTGTCATAGACTGTATCACCGTTCATTCATTTAAACTTCGCCTAGACAAACACCTTGCCTTAAATCCACAACTGACAGCATTTGTAAATTAAGATTTTTTTTGTTTTCCTCTATTATATTACTAACAACTGTCCTAATCCTGCCACGGACATTTGTCTAAGGGCAGTCTTCCCTTTCCATTTTTCCCTTACCCACCCTAAACTACTGTTTGGACACTTGACCATCATTGTTTTGGAGGGCAAGCAGCCTTGCGGGGTCGCTGGACCTGTTGTTACTTGATTTCCTATGTACATACTGTACACACTAACACACTCATCCCTCTCGCGCACACACACACACACACTCTCTCTCTCTCTCTGTGGTTACAATACACCATCCCTTTAAAGCCGGTATCACACGAGCACTTTTTCCCTCAACATTTATCCTCAACACTGGTCTGGCATCTTATTGGGTAAACATTTAAAATATTTCAGTCATCTAATTCATCTACCAACAGTCTAGTTTCCGATACCAGTGTCAAATATTCCAGAAATGTTGCCAACATGTTGATCTCGAACGTTGACTATAAAAGATCTCGTGTGATACCGGCTTAAGGGGAGGTTTTCAGTTAGTTCACTAGGCCTCCATCAAGCTTAACATTACAGCCCCTAGACCCCCTTTCAAGATAAATTTGTACATTTTTCGGTAGACAAATTTCCCGGCCGAAGGCCGGTTCCTCTTAAATTACAGCAGGCTCGCTATCGCTCGCCAGGAAAAAATCGACACCTAAACGGCACGAAAAGTCTTAAAATTGACAGAAGTGGGGCGAAAATTCTTAAAATCGTCAAACTAATGGGGCGAAAGTCTTATAATATAAAAAACAATGGGGCTAACCATGAGGGAGAAAGGGGTCAAGAAAAAAAAATCCCTCAAGTGGAAATCTCCCCTTAACAAACACCCTCTTTGTATACATCCCCACATCCTCTCCTCATAACCAACTCGCACAACATACACACCAGGGACACCTTTATTATTATTATTATTATTATTATTATTATTTTTTTTTTTTTTTTTTTTTTTTTTAGTCTACTTTTTTTTTTTTTTTTTTTTTACCCTCAAAATAGAGTTGCGGTCCAGTACAGTATTTTATAAAAGGTTTAACAAGTTGAGCTTAGTAATACTTGGTGTTCTAAAGGAAATCAACTCTCTAATACAAGTGACTGTAGTTCTCGAAAAGGGGCTCCAGTCCTGACGCTATTCTTGACTTACAGTGTGCTGGCTTAATAATCCAGAAGGGTTGATTGCCTCTGAAGTTCTATTTTAACCAACTCTCTATCTCTCTCTCCCAATCATTAATTTATCTTTAGTCTGCCAATTCTTTCTTCTCCACCCTTCCTTCCTTCCTTCCTTCCTTCCTTCCTTACTTCCCTCCCTCCCTCCCTCCCTCCCTCTCCCTCTCTCTCGCTCTCCACTCGAACGAAGGAGTAAACCAACGCAAAAAACGAAAACAAAATAAAGCTTAATAACAACAATTCCAGCAAGCAGAGAAAAGGCCCACCGTTCCCAATGTCAACAAACACTTCAGTATTCATTGTCAGGCGCCCGGCAAAAAATATCCATTCCTTTTGACTTCCCCTGGACAAGCAGACCTAAAAATAACTTATAATGCAAAAAAAGCGCGGGGAATTAGCTGCAGGGTGTGAGAATTCAGAAAAGCATGGGAGAGGAGGATTACGAAAACACACAATTGCGCGCGAACTCGAATGCAGTGACGGCAGCAGGTTTGTTTACGTTTTCTGCGGATTCATCACGAACGCTTGATGGCGTACCCGGATTTCCTTGCAGCCTAATTTACCGATACGGGTTCTTGCGCGTCTCTCTATCTATCTATCTATCTATCTGTCTGTCTGTCTGTCTGTCTGTCTCTTTCGCTCTCTCTCTATCTATCCAGGGTCCAGATAATAATATGTAGTCCCTTAACCCTGTCTGTCTCTCTCTCTCTCTCTCTCTCTCTCTCTCTCTCTCTCTCTCTCTCTCTCTCTCTCTCTCTCTAGGGTCCAGATAATATGTAGTCCCTTAACCCTGTATCTCTTTTTTTTTTCTCTCTCTCTCTCTCTCTCTCTCTCTCTCTCTCTCTCTCTCTCTCTCACACACACACACACACACACACACACAAACAGGAGCCCTAGGGTAGAGGTCATAAATATTGTTAGGATTAAATTCCTATACTTTCCGTTGGGTTCCCACAATTATCACCAACACGTACAGTCGGCCTAATAAGTGATGTCTCGGCACCAATTGTGTTTTGATCAATATTGAGTATCAGCAATATTTACACATGACTTCTTTTTTTGGAGTGAGATATACCAACATGTTCCTACACTTACCCACCCTATTCAACATCTGACAGACATTATTACAGCACAGAGCTAGCCAAACGTAATGACAGCTGAGACATGACTTATTAGCGCCACCGTACAAATGAGGATACACACATTACCGACTACAAACCAAGCCTTCTCTTTATAGGGGTACATTTAATATATGATTGATTTTATCTGTTTTTGTTTCGTCCATATAGCGAGTATTGTTCGCATGTGTGGGGAGGTTCTACACATACCACACACACACACACACACACACACACACACACACACACACACACACACACACACATGCACACACGCTCTCACTCACTCATTCCCTATCTTTCTCCTATAACTGTGTGGATATAATGTATCTATCTCACCCAATACATACACACACGCACAAACACACACAGTCTCGCAACTGTGTACATCTATCTATCTTACCCAATACACACACACACAAATTCTCTCTCTCTCTCTCTCTCTCTCCCGCGTAACTGTATCTATCTATCTATCTATCTATCTATCTGAGCCAATAGATATCCGGTCAGCGCTCTTCCGTAATCTATTATCTGATCACCACCACCACAATTACCACAACTACCAACATTACCACAACTACCAACATTACCACAACTACCAACATTACCACAACTATCAACATTACCACAACTACCAACATTACCACAACTACCAACATTACCACAACTACCAACATTACCACAACTACCACAACTACCAACATTACCACAACTATCAACATTACCACAACTACCAACATTACCACAACTATCAACATTACCACAACTACCAACATTACCACAACTACCAACATTACCACAACTATCAACATTACCACAACTACCAACATTACCACAACTATCAACATTACCACAACTATCAACATTACCACAACTATCAACATTACCACAACTACCAACAGCTTCCACAACTACCAACATTACCACAACTATCAACATTACCACAACTACCAACATTACCACAACTACCAACATTACCACAACTACCAACATTACCACAACTATCAACATTACCACAACTACCAACATTACCACAACTACCAACATTACCACAACTACCAACATTACCACAACTACCACAACTACCAACATTACCACAACTACCACAACTACCAACATTACCACAACTACCAACATTACCACAACTACCAACATTACCACAACTACCAACATTACCACAACTACCAACATTACCACAACTACCAACATTACCACAACTACCAACATTACCACAACTACCAACATTACCACAACTACCAACATTACCACAACTACCAACATTACCACAACTACCAACATTACCACAACTACCAACATTACCACAACTACCAACATTACCACAACTACCAAAATTACCACAACTACCAACATTACCACAACTACCAACATTACCACAACTACCAACATTACCACAACTACCAACATTACCACAACTACCAAAATTACCACAACTACCAACATTACCACAACTACCAACATTACCACAACTACTAACATTACCACAACTACCAACATTACCACAACTACCAACATTACCACAACTACCAACATTACAACTACCAACATTACCACAACTACCAACATTACAACTATACAACTACCAACATTACCACAACTACCAACATTACAACTACCAACATTACCACAACTACCAACATTACCACAACTACCAACATTACCACAACTACCAACATTACCACAACTACCAACATTACCACAACTACCAACATTACCACAACTACCAACATTACCACAACTACCACATTTACCCGCGGCGTAAGGGGAAAGTATTTGCTTTTTATCCTTCATGTTTTAACCCCATTACCTTTTGAGATTTTAAGACGTTCGTTCCATTACTTTCGGAATGTTAAGATCTCACCCAATTTTGTTGTCAATATTTAGACCTTTCGTGCCATTTAGGTGTCGATATTTTCCAGGCGGCGACCGATAGCAAACGTGTAATTCTACGAGGAACCGGCTTTCGGCCGGAACCTTTTTGTACCGAAAAATGTACACATTTATCTTGAAGGAGGCTTAGGGGGTGCTTTTTGTTTTCAAGCTTGATGGAGGTCTAGCGATGAAACTTAAACAAATAAATATAAATAAAATAAGTGTATATTATGCAAACCAACAAATGCCACCTACTCCTTAAAGGTCAAACAGGGATATATCTCGCCTTAACCCCAGGAGTGAATGGGATGGTGTACATTTTTCCCATAGTTTTCCCATAGATACTCATGCCTTAACCCTTCATCAAGTAGCCTAGTGAGGATCTCTCTCTCTCTCTCTCTCTCTCTCTCTCTCTCTCTCTCACACACACACACACACACTTAATCTCTGTCGTTCCCACACACACCATCATTCAATGGTATGAACGTGACAATATCCATATATGGGCCGGTGTGTGTGTGTGTGTGTGTGTGCGTGTGTGCGTGTGTGTGCGTGTGCGTGTGTGTGTGTTAGAGAGTACAGTACTTTGTTGGTTGATGTGCCTGCGTGATATATATATATATATATATATATATATATATATATATATATATATATATATATATATATATATATATATATATATATATATATATATATATATATATACAGTATAATAGTATATGCACAATAACTAATAGCATGACTGCCTGAATTTATGCTTGTTTGTGTATGTGTTTGACAGAGCGTAAATAAGTGTGAGTGTGTGTGTGTGTGTGCGTGCGTGCGCGTGCGTGTGCGTGTGTGTGTGTGTGTGTGTGTGTGAATGTGTCTTATCTTGTGAATATTGGAGAACAAATGTTTTGTTTTGTTTAATTTACTGCAAACAGACACACACACACACACAAACGCAAACACACACACAAATTTAATATCTATATCTATATATATATATATATATATATATATATAGAGAGAGAGAGAGAGAGAGAGAGAGAGAAGCAGGTAAGCATGAGACGGAAGGAAATGCGTGTATGTGTGTACCTATAAGTGCGTGAGTGTGAGTGTGTGAGTGAGTGAGTGAGTGAGTGTGTTTTTAAGGGCCCACTCTCAGTTTGAAGAAGAATGGCTGCTCTCCTCTTACGGTATGTGAGTGAGAGATGGGGGGATGACATGCTAGGTATATGTGTGTATGTTGTTGTTGTTGTGTGTGTGCGTGTGTTGTTGTTGTGTACGTATGTGTACAAAAGAAATCAAGCAGCAACAGGTTCATCTAGGCTGCTTGTCCTCCAGAACACTGAGTAGCAAGTGTCCAAACAGTGGTTTAGAGTGGGTGAGGGGAAATTGGAAAGGGAACTACTGCCCTGGAACTAATGTCAGTGGCAGGATTAGAAAGTTAGTAGGGGACAGATGGGTTAGTAACATAACACAGTTATAAGGATCTTTCGTATATCTGGGAACAAGAGAGTAACGTCTTAGTAATATATACCGGTACACACAGACTACAGTAGATCTGGACTTGACACGACAATAGAACTTTGATATGATATACGCAATAATCCTTGATGAATCTGAGGAGGGAATAAAATAAAGTTATTCATTTACAAATACAGTCAGTCGCGGGTTTGATGCAAGATATTTGTCTATGCGAAGTTTAAAAGAATCAACGGTGCTGCAGTCTATAACGTCTCGGGGAAGCCCATTCCACAAGTTGACAACTCGATTGAAGAAGAAATTCTTAGATTCGTGTGAGTTATAATATTTACCAATAATTTTGCAACCGTTTCCCCCCCGCGTGTAATTAGATTGGTCGATAGTGAAGTGCCGTACTTACTACAGTTCATATTGTCGATGCCTTTGATGATTTTGAACACTTGAATTAAGTCACCTCTTAATCTGCGCTGGGTTAAAGGAAATATAGTTAATTCTCTAAGACGCTCCTCGTATGGTTTGTTCTTTAGGCTAGGTATCATTTTGGTAACTCTACGTTGAACTCGTTCTAGATTGTCTATATCTTTTTGGTAATAAGGGCACCAGGACTGAACGCAGTATTCCAGAAGAGGGCGGACTAAGGAATTGTAAAGAGTTAGGATAATTTCTTCTTGACCTGCCTATAAAGCCAATTATTTTGTTTGCATTCTTAACAACCTCTGAACATTGTTGACTCAGTTTTAGGTTACTCGATATTGTTACTCCCAGATCGGTTTCTCTGTCTACACTCTTAAGCTGAGTGCCATTCATCTACACTCTTAAGCTGAGTGCCATTCATCGAATAGTTTTCTTTCTCATTTGGGCTAAACATGAGGGAGAAGGTAGGGGGTCCAGAACGAAGGTGGTGATTATGATTGCAGGAGCGAACGCCACTATTTTGGGACCTAGTCAACCGTATACACCTCCCCCCCCCCCTCCCCCACTACCCCCCTTCAACCACCATTAGACACCGACCACCACAACTACCACTCCCCTACCACAACTACCACCATCAGAACATAATTATATTTTACTTTCCATTACTTTGATTACTGCTACCACAACTACCACTCCCCCACCACAACTACCACTCCCAAAAACCACAACTACCACCATCACGACTACCACCATCAGTACATATATTTTACTTTTCATTAGATTTATTACTGCTACCACAACTACCACTACCACCACCACCACCACCACCACTACCACCACCACCACCACCACTACCACCACCACCACATAGATCTTACTGTCCATTACTTTTATTACTGTTAGGGTGAGGTATCGGTAGTATGAGAAAATGGAAATTGATTATGGTGTGGTGAAATGATGGTGGTGCTCTCTCTCTCTCTCTCTCTCTCTCTCTCTCTCTCTCTCTCTCTCTCTCTTTCCTTCACGCTTTCGCTCTCGCTCTCTCTCTCTCTCTCAATTGCACGAAAGGTCTTAATATTGACTAAAGAAATTGGGCGAGAATTTTAAAATCAATACACTAATGGGGCGAACGTCTCTCTCTCTCTCTCTCTAAATTGCACGAAAGGTCTTAATATCGACGAAGAAATTGGGCAAAAGATCTTATAATCGCCAAACTAATGGGGCGAACGACCTAAAATCTAAAAACAAATATGGGGCTAAACATGAGGGAGAAGAGGTGCCAGACAAAATACAACCAATACAAGGATCATGACGAATATTGACCGTTTATGCTGGCTATCATTAGACGATTGTATACAGCCGAGGAAGGATCTGTGGGCGCTTAAAAGGAAAAGACGATCTCAATTCAACCCCTGACTTCTACACACCCTCCCTAATCTGAATAAAATCGTCTAATAGTAGCCAGAAGACTCTCAAAATGCCTCACAATCTTTAAAGGGTTATTTTCCTGTTCAGCAATTTTCAAGCCACTTTCTCCATCTTGCAAGGGAATTTATTTGTTCACCACTGTTGCCAATTTAGATAATTTCCCGCTTTTACTCCGATCTAGAGGCCAATTTATATGAATTGTAGTGATATTCTGGAGATTTGAGCCATTTTAAAGCGATATTGTAGAGATTATGGCATTATTCTAGTGATATACAGGAGATTCCTTCCTTCATTCTTTACTTCATCTTCCCATCGTCTCTTCCTTCATTTCTTCCTTCCTTTCTACCTCCCTTCCTTCCTTCCTTTCTTTCTCTGTTCCTTTTTTCCTATTCCTTCCTTCCCGTCTCTACTCTCCTTCCTACCTTTCTTTCTTTTTCCTTCTTCCTTTCTCACTGTCTCCCTTCCTTTTTCCTCATTCCTTCCTTCCTTCCTGTCTCTACTCCTCCTTCCTTCCTACCTTTCTTTCTTCCTTCCTTCCTTCCTTCCTTTCTTTCTCACTGTCTCCCTTCCTCTTCCCCCACTTCCTTCCTTCCTTCCTACATTTCTTCCTTCCTTCCTACCTATCTTTCTTCCTTCCTTCCTTCCTCCCCCCCCCCCCCGCCCCGTTCTCCCTCTACCATAATTTCCCCTACCTTTTCTCACTATTACCGATCATAAATCAAATTATTTCAAACCCTCTTACTTCCTTCACCAGGTCAGAGGGAGAGAGGGAGGGAGGTGGGAGAGAGGGACGGGAGGAAGGAGTACAAAGGAAATCAAGCAACAACATATCTAGTGACCCTTCTAGGCTGCTTGTCCTCCAAAACACTGAGGATCAAGTGTCCAAACAGTGGTTTAGAGTGGGTAAGGGAACATTGGAAAGGGAACTACTGCCCTGGAACTAATGTCCGTGGCAGGACTAGGAAGTTAGTAGGGGACAATGGGTTAGTAACTGAGGGGAGGATAAAATAAAGTTATTCATTTACAAACGCAGTCAGTCGCGGGTTTGATGCGAGATATTTGTCTAGGCGGAGTTTAAATGAATCAACGGTGCTGCAGTCTATAACGTCTCGGGGAAGCCCATTCCACAAGTTGACAACTCGATTGAAGAAAAAATTCTTAGATTCGTGTGAGTTAAAAGATTTACCAATAATTTTGCAACCGTTTCCCCGCGTGTAATTAGATTGGTCGATAGTGAAGTACTTACTACAGTTCATATTGTCGATGCCTTTGATGATTTTGAACACTTGAATTAAGTCACCTCTTAACCCTCTCCAACATATGACGCGATTTTGAGCCTATTAGGGATACTTTAAAGCCTTGGTGTCCATCAGGGGTATTTAGAAACCTTTAGTTTAGTTACTTTAACCTCTGCAGTTGTCTTTGAGTTAGCTGTGGGCAGAATACTTATTTTGGAGAGGTAATTATAGGAGTGAGAGAATTATATTTCTTATTGCTAATCTGACAACCTCTGCGTCATATGAGTCTGAAGGGGTTAATCTGCGCTGGGTTAAAGGAAATAAATTTAATTCTCTAAGACGCTCTTCGTATGGTTTGTTCTTTAGGCTAGGTATCATTTTGGTAACTCTACGTTGAACTCGTTCTAGCTTGTTTATGTCTTTTTGGTAATAAGGGCACCAGCATTGAACGCAGTATTCCAGAAGAGGGCGGACTAAGGAATTGTAAAGGGTTAGGATAACGTCTTTGGATTTATGCTCAAATGACCTGCCTATAAAGCCAATTATTTTGTTTGCCTTCTTAACTTCTGAACATTGTTGACTCGGTTTTAGGTTACTCGATATTGTTACTCCCAGATCGGTTTCTCTGTTTACATTCTTAAGCTGAGTGCCATTCATCGAATAGTTTGCTTTCTCATTTAGGTATCCAATATGTAGTACTTTACATTTATCCGCATTGAAACTCATTTGCCAAATTTGGGCCCAATGTGACAACTTATCTAGATTGTGTTGCATATCGTCATCTTGTTCTTTTGAAAGTACGCTATTTGCAATTTTTGTATCGTCAGCAAATTTTGAGATTGTACAGGTGAGACCCTCATCTATGTTGTTGATGTAAATTAGAAAGAGAATTGGTCCTAGTACCGATCCCTGGGGTACCCCGCTACTTACATTGGTCCATTTAGATGCCTTACCGTTTATGACTACTCTTTGCTTTCTGTCGCTGAGCCAATTTTCTATCCATTTCAACACACTGTCTTGTATTCCATGCGCTTTTAGTTTTAGCAGTAAACGTTTGTGGGGAACTTTGTCAAAGGCCTTTTGAAAATCAAGGTATATAATATCTACAGCTTTACTCTCATCGTAGAGGTTGAGGATATCGTGGAAGAAGTCTAAGAGGTTTGTTAAACAGGAACGTTTTTTACGAAAGCCGTGTTGAGTATCTTTAAGTATGTTATTTTCCTCTAAGTGATTTACGAGTCTGTCTCTTATGACCGTTTCTAGCATTTTACATACAACTGAGGTTAAGCTAATTGGATGATAGTTACTGGGTAGGGATTTGCTGCCTTTTTTGAATATCGGTGTTACGTTGGCTATCTTCCACTGATCAGGCATAGTTCCAGACTGCAAGGATTTATTGAATAGTAAAGCCAGTGGTTTGGAGAGCTCATCCTTAGCTTCCTTTAGAACTCTAGGCGAGATTGTATCAGGTCCAGGCATTTTATTTACCTTGAGTTTATCTAAACAATTCAATACTTCTCTCTCTGTAACGGTGATATTGCTTAGAACATCTGAATTATCAATCTGAATCGGCGATGGTGTAGGGATATCACTGAGGTCTTCTGTTGTAAAAACTGATGCAAAGAAGGTATTGAGGGCATTACTCATTTGTGCTTCGTCTTTGGTGTATTCTCCATTTTCATCGACTAATGGTCCAACAGTTGAAGTAACTACTTTTTTCTTTCTGATATAAATATAGAATTCTTTCGGGTTTGTTTTACTTTGATTCACAATATGTAACTCTAGGGTCTTTTTACTTTGCTTAATTAACTTTTTGGCTTTGCGTCGTAGCTCTACAAATGTCACCCGTTCTTCGTCATTTTGTGAGGATTTTAATCTATCATTAGCAAATTTTTTAGCAAGCAGGCAGTTTGAAATATCTTTATTCCACCATTTGGGCTTATTATTATGGCCTGGACGCCGTATTTTCGATGGTATGCAGTCTTGCACTGCTTTTAGGTAAATGGTTTCGAATAACTTCCAAGATGTATTTATGTCGTTATTGTTAATTAAAAAAGCTCCAGTCAGTTTCTTTAAACATAGCTCTAAGTTTATGAAAGTTTGCTTTCTTGAAATTAGGGACTTTTTCGATGCTACTATTTGGTTCGTTACTAGTAAAGTTTAAAGTGAAAGTTATCGTACGATGGTCGCTATTACTGAATTCATCACCAACATTCAAATTCTCTATTAATTCTTCTTTTGTTGCAAGTACAATGTCAAGAACGTTATTACCACGGGTCGGTGTTCGAACAAATTGATAAAGCGAACTCTCTTGCAAGTTCGTATACAAGTCATGTCCGGAGTGTGAAGTAAGAGTATCGCCCCACTTGGTCACAGGTAAATTAAAGTCGCCAAAAATTACGGTATCTTGTGAGTTACTTACATCTGCAATTTGTTCGTAAATTTCTCGGTCAGTTTGCACTGATTGAGCTGGAGGTCTGCATATTAACGCAAGTATTATTTTTGTACCTTTATATTCTTTATTAGCACAAAAGATGTGTCGACGTTCACAATTTGAGGTTTTGACAAGAGGGTAGGGTTAAGACTTTCTTTGATATAAAGTAAAACGCCACCTCCATTTCGATTTATTCGGCTTTTCTCAAACATTACATAACCGGGAAGTGAATACTCTGCTAAAAAGTCTCTATCTTCTGTATTGAGCCAAGATTCAGTTATACCAATCACATCATAATTTTCTGTAAACACTAGCTCCTCTAAATCTGAAAATTTATTGCGTATGCTACGAGCGTTTGCATAGAAAACCTTTAAATTTGTTATTTTAGAACTCACGGAACGCTCTTTAATAATATTGTTGGTTCTTGTCGGATCTAGATGTATGTTCATGGCTGTCCTCGGTCCTCGCTGTCTTCGGTCCTTATCGCTGGTGGTCCTCGGTTGCCTCTGTTTTTTGCTTGGCTTGGATGATTTATGTCACTGCTGCTTCTTCTCGGATGGCGTTTTTTGATCCATAGCTGCGGACTGCTTCGTGTAGGAGACGACCCATGCGTGCTGAACCCACAGGGTTTAGATGAGTGCCATCCTTGCGGAACAGAGTAGGCTGGTTGTAGAAGTTGTCCCAGAGGTTGATGAATTCAACTTCTTCCTTCAGACACAAATATTTTAGTCGGCTATTTGTGCTGAAGGCCTTGTCGTAGAATTTGTCAGGTGCGTCGATCTTGGGGAGAATGCCTGAGATGATGATATTCCTTGACTTGTTTTTGTAGTACTGGATCATCTTGCGATATTTCTCCATCAACTCTTCGGATCTGGTGCGCATGATGTCATTTGAACCAGCATGGATGACAAAAAGTGTATTTTCGTTTGCATCCTTTGTGGTATCTTCGAAGGCTTCCACAATGTCGTCCAGTCCAGCTCCGAGAGATAGACTGAAGGAGGAAGGAAGAAGGAAGGTAAGGAGGAAGGAAGGAAGGAAGGAAGGAAGGAAGGAAGGAAGGAAGGAAGGAGGAAGGGAAGGAAGGAAGGAAGGAAGGAAGGAAGGAAGGAAGGAAGGAAGGAAGGAAGGAAGGAAGGAAGGAAGGAAGGGAGGGAGGGAGGGAATTATGAAAGGATGGAGGGAAGGAGGAAAGGAAGGTGGGAAGGAGAGAAGGCAGGAATGTGGGAAGGAGGGAGAGATTTCTAGGGAGTAGGTAATATCTCAAAAGACCTTGCGGTCCATTCTTAGGTGATAAAAGATAAATATAGTACACGCAATGGGAAGGGGAAGGGGAAGAGAAGGGGAGGGAAGGGGAGGGGGGAGGGGAAATAAGGAGGGGAGGGAAGGGAAGGGGGCAGAGGAGGGGATGGAAGAGGGAGGGAATGTACGAAGGAGGGGAGGTGAGGGAAGGGAAGGAGGGGGAGGGAAGGGGAGGGAAAATACGAAGGAAGGAAGGGGAGATGAAATACGAAGGATGGAAGGGGAACAAAGAGAAAGGGAGGGAAAATACGAAGGAAGGAAGGAGGAAGGAAGGGGGGGGGGAGTTGAAATAGCGAACAGTGCTTCATTGTAGGTCGTGCAAATATAATTGATTAATTAATGTATTGATTGAGACGAAGAAGAAGACGACGAAACTGAAGAAGAAATAAAACAAAATAAGAAAATGGAATAAGAGAGAGAGAGAGTGAGAGAGTGAGTGAGTGAGTGTGAGAGAGTGTGAGAGAAAGAATATTAACCCTTTCACGCATTTATGACGCAGAGGTTACCAGATTAGCAATAAGAAATAGAGTTCTCTCACTCTTATAATTACCTTTCCAAAATTAGTTTTCTGCCCACAGCTAACTCAAAGACAACTGCAGAGGTTGAAGTAACTAAACTAAAGGTTTCTAAATACCCCTGATGGTAACAAAGGCTTTAAAGTATCCCCAATAGGCTCAAAATCGCGTCATATGTCGGACAGGGTTAAGGATTTCAGTAGGAAGTGAGTCAGGAAGGAAAGGAGGGAGGTGGGGGTGGGGTGGGGGAGGATAGCATTACATAACAGACCAAACACACGATAACAATACCCTTAGTCGGTCTGTATTCGGCTGATGGTTAATTATCAACCCCTTAACCCCTTCTGTACCGGCGACGTATTTTTCAGTTTATTCTAGCTACATTTAGAGGATTTGGTACAGTCCAAGAAGGATCTGTGGTGGTAAAAAGGGTTGAGTGAGATAGTTCCAAGCCTGTTAGTTGCTGGAGACCCTTTTGAAACTGAATAAAATCGTCACACAGTTGCCAGAACAAAGTTTAAGGGGAGATTTCCACTTGAGGGATTATTTTCTGGACCCCTTTATCCCTCGTGTTTAGCCCCATTGCTTTTGAGATTGTATGACGTTCGCCCCATTAGTTTGGCGATTTTAAGAACTTTCGCCCCATTTCTGTCAAATTTAAGACCTTTCGTGCCATTTAGGGGGTCGATTTTTTCCTGGCGAGCGATAGCGAGCCTGTAACTTATGAGGAAATTTTTCTACCGAAAAATGTACACATTTATTTTGAAAGGAGGTTTAGGGGGTGTAATGTTAAGATTGATGGAAGTCTAGAGAACAAACTAAAAACCTCCCCTTAAGAACGTCAACAGCTAATTCCTGGATACTAACTGGACAACTATAATGCTACCCTCTGTCTGCTTTAACCGTCCTGGTGGTGTAATGGTTAAGGTGGCAAAAATATGTGTGTGATAACCCGGGTTCGAATCCCGGTGGATCATATATACTTTAATTAATTTCATTGGGGGTGTGGTGGTGAGATTAATAAAAATAATATATATACTAAGAGGAGGTATATATATTGATTTATATATTGGGTTATACCGTATATTAATCTACCCATGTATATATAACTGAACGATAACCCCACTCTGTCTCTGCGTTGTATCGAGAGGAAGTTTTATCTATTAATGTGTGTATATATTTGTAGATTTATTATTCTTGCTAAGGGGAGATTTCCACCTGGAGGATCTTTTTTCTGAACCTCTTTCTCCCTCATGTTTAGCCCCATTGCTTGTGAGATTTAAAGACGCTTGCCCCATTAGTTTGACGATTTTAAGAACCCTCGCCCCATTTCTGTAAATTTTAAGCCCATTCGTGCCATTTAGGTATCGATGTTTTCTTGGCGAGCGATAGCGAGCCTGTAATTTAAGGGGAATCGGCCTTCGGCCGGGACATTTTTCTACCGAAAAATGTACAAATTTATCTTAAATGTATTTATTTATCTTATCAAGGGGGAGTCATTTTAAGCTTGATGGAAGTCTAGGGAATCAACTAAAAGCCTCCCCTTAAGTTTTCTCACTAGACCTCCATCAAGCTTGAAAAACTACCCTCCAAGATCCCAACTTCGATTTTTCTTTTTACGTATTTCACCAGAAGGCCAGGACATCTAAATTGCGCGAAATATCTTAAAATCGCCAAACTAATGGGGCGAATGACTTGACATTTCAATACTAATGGGGCTAAACATGAGGGAGAAGGGGAACGATGCCGAAGCTGGTATCGGATATAATTATACCCTCCGGTGACACTGTTTTGAATATGTACGGTCGCGCTAATAAGTCATGTCCCAGCTGTCATTACGTTTGGCTTGCTCTGGGCTGTATTGATGTCTGTCAGATGTTGAATAGGGTGGGTAAGTGTAGGAACATGTGTGTATATTTCACTCGATATGAAGAAGCTTAGATATTGATGATACCAATTATTGATAAACACATACTTGGTGCCGAGACATAATTTATTAGCGCGACTGTACATGATTAGATTAATATCCAGTATTCGAGAATGGATAATAAGTCTTAGGCGTGTGCATAAACCTTTAACCGTCCTGGTGGTGCAATGTTGAGAGTGTTTAAAAATATGTGTGTGATAACCCGGGTTCGAATCCCGGTGGATCACATATATATGCTTTGATTAATTTCATTGGAGGTGTTTGGTGTTGGGGTGAAATCAAAACAAAGTTATTAGTTTTGCGAATACATTCCACGAGGAGGAGGATGCTTTATATATATATATATATATATATATATATATATATATATATATATATATATATATATACCGGTATATATATAAGAACATAAGAAAATGGGAGTCTGCAAAAAGCCGATCGGCCCATACAAGGCAGATCCCTGTCACACCCAACCCCAATTACAAGGCCCAATTATAGGCCCAACTCAATAATACCTTGAGTACTGCCCCCACCAAAATGGTCAGGGATTAACACAAGCTTACGGGAGTCTGCTGAGCGCCGATTGGCCCACACCTGGTAGATCCCCCTCACACGCAACCCATCTCGTCCATATATATATATATATATATTCACAAATAAATAATGCGAGGGTACACTGCACTGACTGAGACCACCAGTAGTACCCCAGTAGCCACAGGGTACAGTGACAGTGCAAGCATCTGTGTCGTGGAGCCAGTCAAACACAAAGGTCATATAACCCTTTGACATCCTAGGGTACAGTTAGTTGAATACCTACTGTCACCATGGGTACAATCGCGCTAATAAGTCATGTCGCGTCACCAAGTATGTTTTGATCAATAATGGGTATCAGCAATATCTAAGCTTCATTTCTTCATATCGAGTGAAATATACAAACATGTTCCTACACTTACCCAGTACCCACCCTATTCAACATCTGACAGACATTAATACAGCACAGAACAAGCCAAACGTAATGACAGCTGGGACATGACTTATTAGCGCGACCGTACACTTAGATGCCGTAGGGTGGTATTGTTAACCCTTTCTGTGCCGGTGACACCTTAACAACGTTGTTTACCAATTAATAGGCTACAAACTATCTCGACTAATTCTTTTAACTAGTAGCATAATACCACCACCGTACTATAAGGGGTCTGACCGGTATGGTGGTGTCAATATTGGCACAGGGTGGCACTGTACCGGCTAGGGTGTATGTGGTACACTATATGTTAGTAGTGGACCGTGCAGGTGCCCAACCCCGCAAGTGGTTGAAATAAGGGAGCTAACACCCCCCCCCCCCACCACCACCACCACCACCCCGCCAAAGGCGGCTTTCTAGGGACTTTCCTAGCTGATGCTGAGAGGATTGGGTTCTAGTCATGTGGTGTCTATCAGAGTGAGAGTTAAGTGTTCTCTGCCATACCCATAGCCTACTCTGACTGTTCCTTTTACTTATATATTTGCTAGATCTCAAGTGACGGCGTCTCTTCCGTCTCTTCCGTGGATTGACCTCCCTACTGCCAAGCTAGAGGCTGGTAGACTGGGAGCCAAAGCGTCACATTTTCCACTTGCCTCTCAACTTTCCCTTCATAATTGTTAAGTCGCACAGGGCCCTGGGTGGGGCTTTGGTGTCACGAGGGTTTCCGCACCCTCCTCAGCCCTTCATCTGGGAACAGCTTTGGTCACCTGGACTTTCTTAGTGGTAAAGCTGGGAGGGTTCTGTGAGGGCGCTTGGTTATGGCCCTGGCCTTGCTCGGGACCTTGTGACTGTTCGGTCAGACAGCTTGGGGAACAACACCAATAACTATGAATTAATTACTACACTAAAATTTACACTTATAATTCAACAGAACTATTTTTCCTTCCGTACATATAACCACGAAACGTGTAGAAATATATTTCGATAACTGTACATACATAGACTATGCACGTTGACAGATGCACATATATATATATATATATATATATATATATATGGTGGAGTGGTCTTGCCACTGGCCTGGTAATCCAAAGGTCCCGGGTTCAAATCCCGATGTATCAATGGGAAGATATTATTGGGATGGAATTTGTGCTGTACCTGGTATCAGTGCATTACCACAAGCCCACCGAAACGTCAATAAAATACCCTCATTGTTCCCTGATTAAATAGAACTGTATGAATATTCCCATATTCAAAATATGCTATAGGGGTGCAATGCCTGGTGAGTTATCTGCTCAACAGGTGGCGTTGTGTGTGTGTAAGTGTGAGAGTCCGAGTGTAGGGGGTGAGACAGTGAAGCACGGGAACGAGGTGGCTTTGGGCCATGAGTGAGCACCGTGCCTCATGTGAAGGCAAGATGGCAGGTGCTCGTTGTACTCTACGTGCTTCACATGTCTCACTCCCTAGACTGGAACAAGACTTCACGGGCTTCACTGTTCATTGCAAAGCGGTGAATGTTAAGGCTCTCAGCCTATGCCCGAGAGGAAGTAAGTTGGAATATAGAAAAAAAAAAAAAAAAAAATCTATTTATCTCTCTTATATATATATATATATATATATATATATATAGCTAGATAAATACACTAGATAACTGAAAAAAGATAATTATAGAGAAAATAATCTAGTTGAGAGAGAGAGAGAGAGAGAGAGAGAGAGAGAGAGAGAGAGAGAGAGAGAGAGAGAGCGCAACAGCAGATGGTATAAATGTTTATAAATGAGAGTCCATCCCGTGACAGTCCACCTCTCTCTCTCTCTCTGTCTGTTACCTTATTTTCTTCCTGTTGTTAAAAATACGGGTGGGAAAGTCACACTCAAGAAGCAGGATAGTAGAATAGGTATGAGTGTGACAAATATATTCTCTCCTTTGCGAGCCGACATGTGAGGAAAAAGATAGTTAATGATAAGGGAGCGGTTAGCACGAAGTGCGAACTACCGCCGACTCCAGCTGCCAAACCCGCTGACGCGCTGTGCTACCTACCACCACCACCCACCAGCCAACCCCAACCCCACCACCACCAACCACCACCACCAAGGGAGCTATCTGCTCACACCGGTTTGGGTTCTCCAAACTGCAGCTGCTCGGGATCCTCCCGAGGGAAAGGTAAGTCTGTGTCAATTCTGTGATTGTGGGACGACTCCATGGTTAAGACATTTCGATTAGGGCTACACGCACCAAACTTAGGAAGGTTGGTGTGTCTGCCTGGCGACATGGAGTTGGGCAGGGTATTTAGAGAAGATGGACCACATCTTGGAAGATAGTGGAGATAACCCCATTCTCTGTGCTCAGTGCCGGGGAAGTACCCCCCCCCCCCCCACGAACGAATGTTGGTAATGGTAGAAGTGAGGAACTGCTGGCAGCAGTATCGGGAGGTGTTAGATAAGGTTAGGATGAAGGGAGGGATCCCTGTAGTACATTTTATCCGCTCCTACTCAGAAGAGGAGTTCCCTAAGGAGAATGGACATCCAGGGCGATTGGTGTCAATTGCCGTTTGGAGAAATATTGGTAAAGAAAAAGCAATCACCATTCAGTGATAACTGGGGATAGTTTCTATGGGAGAGATGGGATGTGCGCAAAGGGATGGGGTTCATCTTTCACGGTTAGGGGGTTTCCGGCCATTAGCTAGTTCTCTAGATAGGGTTAGGTTGGAGGGGTTTTGACAGAAAATGTATTGAGAGTGTAAATGAGGAGGTCTAACTGGGAACATTTTGATTTTAGCGTACAGTGCGGAAAGCGATAAGGATATTCAGTCCCCTCATGCTACAAAATGATGGGAACTTATAATGCAAAATGATGGACACTATATTGCAAATGATAGTAGTGATGGTGCCACGGAAGATGGAAATGTCGTTTAGAAATAAAGGTAAATTAGGTATAAAGAAAAGAAGTAAATTGAGATTATATTACACAAACTGTATAGTCTATGTAACAAAATGAACTACGAACTTAGAGCCCTATGTTAGCAAAGAATAATTATACGACATAATAGCGCTCACTGGAAACGTGGATTATACAGAAACCAGGCATTTTTTAGCAGAATTTGATATATCAGGATAGAGTTTGGTTTAAATATGACCGAACAAGTAAGAGTGGGCGGGTGGCGGATTATAGCGAGTGTTTGTCAGGAGTACATTAAAAGAGCTGTATTAAATCAGGTATTAG
>CM064505.1:748176-754334 GCA_032716605.1 Paralithodes platypus | reverse complement strand
ATAATAGCATCACCCGTACTGCAGAGGTTAACCCCTTCAGTACCATGACGCCTTTTTTTTTTTTTACCTTTGATTCTGGCTGAAATTAGATGATTTTATGCAGTTTAAGAAGGACCTATGTTACCAAGAGGGTTTATTGAGATCGTATTTACCCATTTTAGTCATGAAAAGTGAAAATAAAAATATAAACATACTGTAAATATATAGAGTAAACAGAGATAATGGCAATAACAAGAAAAACAACAAAACGAAAAAAAACGAAACGAAACGGAAAAAAAAAAAAAAAAAAAAAAAAAAAAAAAAAAAAAAAATATATATATATATATATATATATATATATATATATATATATATATATATATATATATATATATATATATATATATATATAATATACTGTACAGTGTACAGTATATATATATACTGCATATATAATAAAAGCCTGGGAGAGAGAACAAGAAGGGAGAATGAATCTTATGATCTAAAAATACAACTTGGAGGAGGAAAAAATATTGACAGCAAAGGAAGGAAGGAGAGGGAGAGAGAGGGGGAGAGAGGGGGGGGAGGGGAGGGGAGGGGCAGGGGAGAGGGAGGGGAGGGGAGGGGAGGAGGGAGGAGAGAGGTGAGAGGAGAGATGGAGAGGGGAGAGGAAGGAAAGAAGATAGTAAACATGGAATAGAAGGAAGGAAGCAGAAAAGAATAAGGAGTAAGGTAGAATAACAGAGAAAACAGAAGGAAGGAAGGAGAAAAAATACGTAATATAAGATGGAAGGAAGGAGCTAAGAAATAAAAGAGAAATGAGGAAGAAAAACAAGAATTAAAAAGAACAAAGGAATGACAACCAAGAAATTATGGGAGGAAGTAAACAATACAAAGAAATCGGGAAATCGAAGAAATAAGAAGGGTAACTCTAATAAACAGTCCAGTAATAAGGATATACAGTTCAGTTCAGTAATATATTCAGCAGTGTCAAGTACTGGGTGAAATATTGCAGTAATTACCGGTATAAACATTATATACTGTATATATATATATATTGATAATAACTCAGCGCGTACGGTATTTTAAATTAATCCCCAGAGCTCTCGTTAGTTTCCCCTTCTGTACCGGCGACGTTTTATTAATTATATTCTAGCTAAATGTAGACGATTTTATTCAGTTGTAAAAGGACTTCCGGCAATCAACAGGCTTCGTTCCATCTCACTCAACTCTATTTACTACCACAGATCTTTTTAAACTGCACAACATCATATAAATATGGCTACAATAAAAATAGAAAGGTACAGAAGGGGTTAATTATATTCTAGCTAAATTTAGACGATTTTATTCATATAATAAAGTCTCAAGCACGTAACTGCCTCGAACTATCTCACCTAACCCTTTCTAGTACCACAGATCCTTCTTAAACTGCACAAAATCGTCTGAATATAGCCAGAATAAAATTAAAAGACGTCCCGGTACAGAAGGGGTTAACAAAACGCGTTTATCTATCTAGCTATCGAATAATCCCTTAAGGATTATGACGGGTTTTCAAAGTTTATTCTGGCTATCATTAGAAGAGTTCTTACAGCTTAGGAAGGAACTGTGGGGATGAAAATGGTACAGTTTATTACTATTTACTCTTTGGCTTCCATACAACCTACCCAATCTTAATCAAACCTTTGATAATTATTTGGAAAAGACTCGCCGCTTTACTATACATAATTCATTAGGGACAATGCATGTTTATGGAATCCTTATACTGTACGCATGTATAATCCAATGTGGAGGAATAATTTTGATCACATTTATTAATCACGATATAAATATTACTGGAAAAACCGCGCAGGGGCACTAATCCGGCCAACCAACTGCAATCTGGACAATCTGTTGCCAAAATTGTGTTGCTCCAACGTCAATCGGGGCAACCAACTGTCATCGATCGTGATCGAAAACCATTGGCCAAAAGTCGCCAACCTGTAGGTTGTAGTCAAATATGTCAGTTAGCATTGGTATTTACCGTTATACAGTATTATGCTATGCTAAGCAATTCAGCCTTCACTTTAACGAAATAATGCCAAGTCTGTCGAAGTACACCGCTTATATATATATATATATATATATATATATATATATATATATATATATATATATATATACTGTATATATAATTATATATATATAGTACGAACGTTCGGGAAACAATTATTACACTGGTCACGTCACGAAACACGGCAAAAACTGTCGGGTACCGGTATATTGTCTTATTTAATATTTTGAATGGTTTATTTCCTATTTGTGACCATGGAGACATGTTATGGTGATATATAGTGATATTATATCTGCAGCAGATGTCGTTAATTGACTTCCGATACAGTATTTCCATGCAGAATGCACTGCTTGCTATTAGGCAGCCTTTCTAGGCTTCACCCACTATTTTTTACACAATACCAGCAGATTAATTTAAATGTATCATAATTATAACATTGATTTATTATATGATTTGTATAGCCTACATAAATTCGTTCGAATTAAATATTGTATGGCTGTATGTTGTAATAGTAATTATATAGGCTATTGCACGTTACAGGACAGATTACCATAAACTGGGATAGGTTTCTCTAGGTTAGTTTGGTTTGTAGCCTAATATAATAAAAATTAAGAAACTAAAACCCGCATAGATATTCCAGGATGGCATATTATAATATAATATAGTTAGGCAGGGTTGTTTTGACTTTTGCGATCAGTTCAACTCCACAAGTAGGCTATGCGAGCCTCGCAACAATATTAGGCCTAACTAAGAAAGCAAGTCTATGTCACCGTGAATTCTCGGTCAATATTAGGCTACTGATCCGCAACACAGTGGATAAAAATGCATTTTCAATGGCAGGTGAATATTCATATTTTGTCCAAGTTAGGATAGCCTATAGGTACCGGTAACAGGTTTTAATTTTGGGGAAATTATTGTTGTGCATCATTAGTAAACAAATCTTGGATTTTTTCATCTGGGGAACAAAATACCCCGTTTCCACGCTAGCGATCACGTTCACGTCTATTTTAACTGGCGTGGGATACAAAAATAGGTGAAGGGGGTCTTTTGCTCCCTCCCCATGACTTATTGTCATTATCATACATATTGCCAGCAGGGGGCAAATAACAGATATATATAGCCTAGGCCCTAAATTCCAAGATTCATAAAACAAACAAGATTTCACTAGAAAACATTGGGAAACTGGGCTTTCACCCCTAGATGTAAAAAAAATCCAAGATTTGTTAGGCTAACTAGGCCTAGGCTAGCCTAAAAAAAAATAGGCTAACTAGGCCTAGGCTAGCCTAAAAAATAATGTTCCCGAAATTAAAACCTATAGGCCTATGAATAGCTTGGAAAATATATGAATAGGCCTATACACATGCCATTGAAAATATATTTTTACCTACCGGTACTGTTTTGCGGATCGGTAAAAACCTATTGACCGAACTCTTGACCGATTCCTCGATAAGTAATGGAAAAGTATGAATCTACTCTATATCTGCGTCGTAGTATGACAAGTTTTCATAATTAACAACATATTTCGCTACAAAATATTCGTAATAGCAGAGTAATCAAGCTAGTAATATAGCAATTTACTATCAGCTGGATTTTTGTTAGACCATAGCCTAGGCCCCAGAACAATCGAATCAAATCAAGCCCAATTTACTCACCTTACGGTATTGTGTTGCTTCTCTGTAACGTCTGTGGCCCATCACTTCCCGGTAGAGTATATCCCGTAGCCGTATTAACGCTCAGGATGCACGGGATAAGTCGGAAAACACGGATAATCGCACGTAAACCCAAGCGGCCATTTGCACCTTCTCCTTCTTCTTCAGTCCCCGATGCCGAGCATCGTCGACGTCAAGTTCGTCAACAAACTGATCAAATGAGCAATCATAGTTTTGTTTTCTTACCTTGTGGGGAATTATCTTGTCTTCATCTTGATTTAATAAGCTGTTACTAAGATTGTGAAGCGAAATATACTGTTGATATTGTAAAAGAACCGCTCAGGAATAAGTAGGAACCAGTCACTGAACTCAACAACTGGATGGCTCAATACAGGGTTACCAAATCAAGTCCGCTAGATAATAAGTAAATGCCGAAAATAGCTAGAAAAACGGCACAATCGCTACAATATATGTCTAAAATGGCTCAAATCTACAGAATATCACTAGAATTCATGTTGCTTGATATAAAATTTGCCTCTAGATCTAGCGGAAAAGTAGCTAAATTGGCAACACTATCAATACTCCAGTGATTCGAAGCCGCTGCAGACGACGCACCACTCGTGTTTCACATGCTCGCACCCAAGGTAAAGAGTACAAGGTATTGCCACCAGTCTTTAAATTTGCCTTTCCCGCGCAGTGACGTCAAACACACCCCTTCCCTCAGTGTTTTCACCCATTTGATTTGTGAAGGTCGTGCCCATCTCTCCTGAATAAAGGGAAGTTTTTTGTGCATAGCCCGATGTTCTGCTGTGTTGCTTTGCGTAAGCATGTGTGCAGACATGCCCAACAACTGTGCAGTGTTTGGGTGTTTCTCAAACAGGAAAAAAGCAAGTGTATTCTTTACCTTGCTCGCACCCAGTCGGGATACCTCGACGACGTATACAGACTAGTATCACATAACAAAGCCACTCCAACAGCTTTCTCTCTCCAACACCCCTTCTCCCCTCTCTACACTTTTCAGAAAAATAGGAAAAGTAGAATGTAGTTACGAGGTGCCGTTGTAAAGGCTTATCCCTCAATACCTTCACCTGACCTATCTATCTATCTATCTATTGCCTGACACCGTGATCCCCGAAGGGATGGCCACGAATGAACCGCCCCCAACCGAGGCTGTTCGGCCGTTTTTCTTTGCTTAGGTATTTTTTTCCGGGTGGGGGTCGCAAGCTCACCGACCCAACCTCTTTAGTCGCCTTTTACGACACGCAGAAGGCACGTGGGGCATATTCTATTCCCTTACCCCCACCTGACCTTGAAAATTGACCACTTGCGAGTTTTGGTATATATAGAAGTTGCAGCTGTGGCCATCAATATTTAGCAGAATTATCAGCTAAAATAAGGTCATAATATATTTATAATTACATAAAACCAAGTTGATCATACTATTTATTCATCAGAAAACCACATTATTGCATTTCTCTTTAATATCTATGTTTACGGCTCCAACTTCCTTATAACCTGAAACTCGCAATAGGTCAAATTAGCTGTTACGAAGATTTTGAAGCGAAATACGTTGATAATTATAAATACTTGGCAATATATTATGCAGATACATATTAATTTCATATTTTTCAATTTATAAGATACTATATTAAATTTTCGGCCAGGTGAAATAGTCTAGTCATTATTTATATATAAATTATCCAATAAACACAAATTCTTATCTAGTATATAACAACATTCAAATAATACAATATAGCATTATAGTTTATCGCTTAAGCTGCTTTTAACAGAAAGGATTTAACTGTCTTTAAAGGATTAGGAACTCATTTTGATACCCGCTCTCGCCAAACTGTATGCAACCCGTTTTCTATGAAGCTCCGAAAACAAACAGCCTCGGAGGAATGTTAACCCTTTCAAGATCCGATTACGCATTTGTTTCTGTTTTCTGGCTATTATTAGGCGATTTTATTCAGATTAGGAAGGGTGTATGGAAGTCGGAGGATGAATTGAGATAGTCTTTACCCTTATAAGTCCAACAGATCCTTCCTATAATGTATAAAATCGTCTAATGATAGCTAGAATCAGCTGTAAAAATGCGGCATAAGCTTCAAAGGGATAACTATCTTGTTTTTCACGTATCGGATTTTACTGCATAATTTTGGCTGGTCATCTCTCCAAACATATCAAATAATTATGTGTTGAGTCATGAGTACTTATATAAATATAAACCAATTTTAATAGTTGAACCATGAAACCTCTGGGATATGAGAAAACATGGTATTGTCTCGTTTGGGTCCGACACAGTTTCGAAAGCGTGGGTAGGTATTTTTACAGTTCATGATTGTACTGTTACGTCATGAGCACACATAAGTATATACACATTTGATAAACTAGGATAATTAAAGAGTGCATTATCTAGTTTGGGCTCTATGCAAATGAAAAGGGTGGGTAGCCATTACGACCATTGATACCGATAGGTC
>CM064505.1:718176-743176 GCA_032716605.1 Paralithodes platypus | reverse complement strand
CGGTAGGAGGTTCACTGACTCATAGGCTAGGGGGAAGAGAGAGAGAGAGAGAGAGTGTGTGTGTGAGAGAGAGAGAGTGTGTGTGTGAGAGAGAGAGAGAGTGTGTTTGTTTGTGTGAGAGAGAGAGAGAAAGAGAGTTAGAGATAGTACAGTAATAGTGTAAACATCATGTGACCATCATCCCAGACCACCTAACTCATCACATCACGGTAGGAGGTTCACTGACTCATAGGCTAGGGGGGAGAGAGAGAGAGAGAGAGAGTTTGTGTGTGAGAGAGAGAGTGTGTTTGTTTGTGTGAGAGACAGATAGTGAGAAAGAGAGAAAGAGAGTTAGAGATAGTACAGTAATAGTGTAAACATCATGTGACCATCATCCCAGACCACCTAACTCATCACATCACGGTAGGAGGTTCACTGACTCATAGGCTAGGGGGGAGAGAGAGAGAGAGCGTGTGTGTGTGTGTGAGAGAGAGTGTGTGTTTATTTGTGAGAGAGAGAGAGAGAGTTATACTGTAGCTTACAAATATTTACAAAAAGAAAACTTAGTATATATATAAAAATCTTTGCAGTTCACTAAAAGCAGATTCTCTACAAATAATGAATAGTGCAAAATATTCATTGTAAAATGTTGAAAATACTACGGGAGTTTTGCTGAAGCTATTCCTCTTAACCCTTTCAGCACCATGACGCCTGTTTACCTTTGATTCGGGCTAATAATAGACGATGTTATGCAGATTAACCCGTTCAAGTACCAGGGACGTCCTTTTTATCCTATTCTGGCAACTATTAGACGACATTATTCAGCTTTGGAAGGACCTCTAGCAATAATAAGGCTTCAAACTATCTCAACCGACCCTTCTAACTACCACAGATCCTTGGTAAGCTGCATGATATCGTCTAAATATAGCTAGAATATAATATAGCACACGTCGCTGGTACTCAAAGGGTTAAGGGGAGGTTTCTAGTTTGTTTCCTACTCCTCCAGCAATCTTAAAATGTCACCCCCTTGACCCCCTTTCAAGATAAATTTGTACATTTTTCGGTAGAAAAATTTCCCAGCCGAAGGCCGGTTACTCTTAAATTACAGGCTCGCTATCGCTCGCCAGGATAAAATCGACACCTAAATGGCACGAAAGGTCTTAAAATTGACAGAATGGGGCGGAAATTCTTAAAATCGCCAATGGGGCGGAAATTCTTAAAATCGCCAAACTAATGGGGCAAACGTCTTAAAATCTCAAATGCAATGGGGCTAACCATGAGGGAGAAAGAGGTCAAGAAAACAATCCCTCAAGTGGAGACCTCCCCTAAGAAGGACCATGTTACTAAGAGGGTTTACTGAGATACTATTAACCCATTTGAGTCGTATAGGTAGATAATATATTTTGTTCTATGTGAGTGAGGTCTCACCGAAGTCCCGAAAGAGACCTAATGTACGTAATGGACCAATAGGTCTGTTCCAGTTTGTAAGCCTCCTCCTCCTCCTCCTCCTCCTCCTCCTCCTCCTCCTCCTCCTCCTCCTCCTCCTCCTCCTCCTCCTCCTCCTCCTCCTCCTCCTCCTCCTCCTCCTCCTCCTCCTCCTCCTCCTCCTCCTCCTCCTCCTCCTCCCTTAACAAGTTCCCCCCAAGCGGAAAACAGAAGGAAACTCTACCACCTTGGGGCGGTGAGAGAGAGAGAGAGAGAGAGAGAGAGAGAGAGAGAGAGAGAGAGAGAACGTGGGGCATGAAAGAGACAGTGAGTGAATGAATGAGAGAAGGAGAGAGAGAGAGAGAGAGTGTGTGTGAGTGAATGGATGAGAGAGAGAGAGAACAGGAAGAGACCAAAAATAAAACAAAGAGAGAACAGATAATACCTCAAACTAAATATTCACAAACATACACATTAAAATCAACAGGTTATGCGGATTTTTTATCTCTCTCTCTATCTATCTATTAATCTATCTATATATCTATCACACACCCAGACTACCATAACACACACACTGTACTTGTACATAGAACACACACACACACACACACACTCACTTTGCTTGTGTACAGAAGAGAGTACATTTTATACTTAGGGTAGAAAGATTATCTTGGCGTATCTTTATAGCATCAATACGCTCTCTCTCTCTCTCACACACACGTACACACACACACACACATTATTGCCCCATAACACACTCCACACATACGTAAGTCCATTAGATGCATCACACTGCTTCCATTAGGTCCAATCTAAACATTTGCTAGGATTTGCTCACATAAATTGTCTGCAGCATCCATTTGGTGTTCCATTTGGTGTTTTAAATTTGATCTTTTATAGGAATTCTTTCACTTAAATCAATAATCCTTCATTTAGTATCTATTTAATATATATATATATATATATATATATATATATATATATATATATATATATATATATATATCCAACACCCTTTCTCACCCTTATGTGTACATGTTTAGAGGAACAAATACACAGACACACACACACACCACCCCGTGGCGTAACTGATAGCGCGTCTGGCTCACAACCAGAAGGTCCCGGGTTCGAGACCCGGGCAGGGAAGAGACATTTGGGCAAGTCTCCTAACGGTGTAGCCTCTGTTCACCTAGCAGTATAAATAGGAACCTGGTATAAGTGGACGAAGTTGTGACGAGATGGGTGTGAGACTGGTACCGTAGTGAGAATGGTACCGTCCAGGTTAACCCTAAGCCTTCGTATCCAGATGTCGCAAATTGGCTAAAATACAGACTACACACACATCCACAGCCATTCCAACGATACATAAAACACTTAACATGCATTTCACGCATTACATTCCCAGTTAAGGAGGCGCGATAATAATGAGCTTAGCTCGCATTGCGTGGATTCCCCTTGACGAACAAATAACTGAGTAACACACACACACGCATATACAAACACACACACATTTTATTTAATAAGGAAGTTGGAGAAGAAAGTGGTTATTTAAGGAAGAAAAAGTGAGGGGAACTTAAGTAATATCCCCCCCTTCTCTCTCTCTCTCTCTCTCTCTCTCTCTCACACACACACACACACACACAGTAACACGCTCACTCTCACTGTCTCTCACACACACACACACACAGTAACACGCTCACTCTCTTGCTCACACACACTCTCTCTCTCTCTCTCTCTCACTCCCACTCCCACTTTCTCTCTCAGGTGAGTCTAGCCCTTAATGACCTGTTAATTAAGGTGATATAATGAGGCTGATAACGAGGTACCTGGCTTACGGGAGAGAGAGAGAGAGAGAGAGAGAGAGTGAGAGTGAGAGAAAGTGAGTGTGTATGTGTGACTGTGTGTGAGAGCGAGAGAGAGAGACTTACCTGTCCCTACTCTACCCCCCACTGGTCACACCTGTCATACACACACACCTATCCAACACAGATGTTAGACCCCATGTGACCAGATTTATTCACTCCATCCCTTCCACCCATTTATTCACTCCATCCCTCCCACCCATTTATTCACTCCATCCCTTCCACCCATTTATTCACTCCATCCCTTTCACCCATTTATTCACTCCATCCCTTCCACCCATTTATTCACTCCATCCCTCCCACCCATTTATTCACTCCATCCCTTCCACCCATTTATTCACTCCATCCCTTCCACCCATTTATTCACTCCATCCCTCCCACCCATTTATTCACTCCATCCCTTCCACCCATTTATTCACTCCATCCCTTCCACCCAGTTATTCACTCCATCCCTTCCACCCATTTATTCACTCCATCCCTGCCACCCATTTATTCACTCCATCCCTCCCACCCATTTTTTCACTCCATCCCTTCCACCCATTTATTCACTCCATCCCTTCCACCCATTTATTCACTCCATCCCTTCCACCCATTTATTCACTCCATCCCTTCCACCCATTTATTCACTCCATCCCTTCCACCCATTTATTCACTCCATCCCTTCCTCCCATTTATTCACTCCATCCCTTCCACCCATTTATTCACTCCATCCCTCCCACCCATTTATTCACTCCATCCCTTCCACCCATTTATTCACTCCTTCCCTTCCACCCATTTATTCACTCCATCCCTTCCACCCCTTTATTCACTCCATCCCTCCCACCCATTTATTCACTCCATCCCTTCCACCAATTTATTCACTCCTTCCCTTCCACCCATTTATTCACTCAATCCCTTCCACCCATTTTTTCACTCCATCCCTTCCACCCATTTATGCACTCCATCCCTTCCACCCATTTATTCACTCCATCCCTCCCACCCATTTCCGCCCTTCTATCACTGTCTGTTTAACCCTTTGAGTACAGTCGCGCTAATAAGTCATGTCCCAGCTGTCATTACGTTTGGCTTGCTCTGTGCTGTATTAATGTCTGTCAGATGTTGAATAGGGTGGGTAAGTGTAGGAACATACTTGTATATTTCACTCCATATGAAGAAATGAAGTTTAGATATTGCTGATACCAATTATTGATCAAAACATACTTGGTGCCGAGACATCACTTATTAGCGCGACTGTACCAGCGACGTGTGGTATGTTGTATTCTAGCTATATTTAGACGATATTACGCAGCTTAGGAAGGATCTGTGGTAGTTAAAGGAGTTGTTCGATATAGTGTGAAGCTTTATTATTGCTAGAGGTCTTTCCTAAGCTGAATAAAATCCTCTAATAGTTGCCAGAATATGATGAAAAGGACGTCCCTGGTGCTGTATGGGTTAAGTATCTAATGTATATTGTAAGGTTATATATATGTATACAGTATAATTATATATATATATATATTCATATATATATATATATATATATATATATATATATATATATATATATATATATAGTTAACCCTAGTAAGGCTAGCTGTAAAATATACAATACTGTATATGCATATTTAAACTTGCTTTTAGTCTTACTCACTCTCTCTCTCCCTTCAACCACGCCTGTCCCAATGCTACCCTTCTACTGTATCTCCACACACACACACACACACAAACACACACACACACACACCCCCCTGTCAAGTACACATAATCCCTGTTATACTGTTACTTAAAGCCGGTATCACACGAGAGCATTTATAGTCAACATTTTTCTGGCAACATTTTTCTGGCTACCTTTCGGAATATTTGGCACTGGTATCGGACACTACTGTTGATAGATGAATTTAGGTGACCGAAATATTCTAAATATAGACCTCAGAAGCTGCCAGACCAGTGTTGAGGATAAAGGTGACCGAAATATTCTAAATATAGACCTCAGAAGCTGCCAGACCAGTGTTGAGGATAAATGTTGACTGTAAAAGCTCTCGTGTGATACCGGCTTAAGATACACAATATAGCTCTGTGTTTTGTTTTGGATATTTGTATGAGTATGAAGGAGACAAAAGGCAAAGCTCCCTGTAACAAGTGTCCCCCTAAAGTTGAAAGAGTGACAGAGGTCTGAATTCAAGGTACGTTAGTGTCAACACCTCTGGACACACAGAGCTTGAAGGAGTTTAAATCACAGGATGAGGGACAGACTATTAGTGTTAACTATTAGTGTTTTGGCTCGAACGTCCCTTGATTTTGGCCCGGTCACTCTTTCAACTATGGGGGAGGCACTCGCTATAGGCAGTTCTGCCTTTTGCCTCCCTCACTCACATAGAAAAAAAAAAAACACTCCATACCGGTGCCGTCATTTTAACTTTATTTTGGCTACTATTAGACGATTTTGTTCAGCTTAAAAAGGGCCTCCAGCAATCAAAAGACTTAAAACTATCTCACTTAACCCTTTTTACTACCACAGATCCTTCTTAGACTGCCCAAAATCGTCTAAATATAGCTAAGATCAAATTTACAAGACGTCGTCGGTACGGAAGGGGTAAATAATCTTCAATAAGACGATTCACACAGTCTACTGCTTGGCAACACAACTGCATAATAAGGCTTCGTTACATATGTCAGGTAGGCAATCGAATTCCTCTTAAGGCGGGGTCACACGAGCGATTTTTCCGTCAATTTGCACGGGCAATTGTAATCTGGCAGCTTCAAAATATAAGTTCCAAGAAAATTTAACTTCGTAACAAAATCCACCTTCGATCTAGTTTCCAATGTCAATGCGAAAGAGCCAGATGAAAATAGTACGAGAAAAAAATAATGTTCATCGATAATGTTAACAGGAAATTGCGCTCATGCTGATACCCTAGAGACCGAACAAGCTGATAAGAAACACCAGCCACTCTGTGTTAATAAGGGAGAGGGGTTGTTTTTATGGTACCCCCTTCTTCCTCGTGTTTAGCCCCCAGTAGTTTTCAGATTTTATGACGTTCGGCGCATTAATAGACCTTTCGCCCCATTTCTTTGTCAATATTAAGACCTTTCGTGCTTTTAGGTGTTGATTTGTTTTCCTGACGAACGATAGTGAGCCTGTAATTTGGGACAGTTTTCTACCTAACAATGGACAACTTAATCTAGAAGGGGAATCTAATGGATGTTTTATTTAGTTGGATGGAGGTCTAGGGAGGAAACTAGAAAAATTATGAATAAATTAAAAAATCGACCAAAAGGTGAACCATCCACCCTGTACAAAACATGATAAGGTGTCAGTGTTGCCAATTTAGCTACTTTCCCGCTAGATCTAGAGGTGTGTTTACTTCGATCTAGAACCAATTTTTACATCTAGCGACATGAATTCTAGCGATTCACTGGAGATTTGAGCCATATTAGAGCGATATTCTGGAGATTTGAGCCATTTTAGAGCGATACTCAGGAGATTTGAGCCATTTTAGAGCGATAGTGCAGAGCTTGTGGCATTATTCTAACTTCGATTATAATTATACATCTAGTGACATCAATTTTAGCGATATTCTGGAGATTTGAGCCATTTTAGAGCGATATTCAGGAGATTTGAGCCATTTTAGAGCGATATTCAGGAGATTTGAGCCATTTTAGAGCGATATTCTGGAGATTTGAGCCATTTTAGAGCGATATTCTGGAGATTTGAGCCATTTTAGAGCGATATTCAGGAGATTTGAGCCATTTTAGAGCGATATTCTGGATATTTGAGTCATTTTAGAGAGATATTCTGGAAATTTGAGCCATTTTAGAGCGATATTCTCGAGATTTGAGCTATTTTAAAGCGATATTCTGGAGATTTGAGCTATTTTAAAGCGATATTCTGGAGATTTGAGCTATTTTAAAGCGATATTCTGGAGATTTGAGCTATTTTAAAGCGATATTCAGGAGATTTGAGCCATTTTAGAGCGATATTCAGGAGATTTGAGCCATTTCAGAGCGATATTCAGGAGATTTAAGCCATTTTAGAGCGATATTCAGATTTGAGCCATTTTAGAGCGATATTCAGGAGATTTGAGCCATTTTAGAGCGATATTCAGGAGATTTGAGCCATTTCAGAGCGATATTCAGGAGATTTGAGCCATTTTAGAGTGATATTCAGGAGATTTGAGCCATTTTAGAGTGATATTCAGGAGATTTGAGCCATTTTAGAGTGATATTCAGGAGATTTGAGCCATTTTAGAGCGATATTCAGGAGATTTGAGCCATTTCAGAGCGATATTCAGGAGATTTGAGCCATTTTAGAGCGATATCCTGAAGATTTGAACCATTTTAGAGCGATATCCTGGATATTTGAGCCATTTTAAAGCGATAGTGCAGAGATTGTGGCATTATTCTAGCAATTTTCGGCTTGTATTTACACTCTAGCGGATTGATTTGATAACCCGTGATAAGGGTGCCGTGCCGTCGTTAGTCATCGAATCCGACTATCTGCCAGGTTCCCACACCTTGTCTTCCTGAACGGTTTATCATTCGTGGAGGTCCCAAACGAAGTAGGTGATATTTATTGGTTTATATATTGTATGTATGTATGTATGTATGTATGTACTGTGTGTATGTATGTACAGTATGTATGCATTCATGTATGCTGTATGTATGTATGTATGTATGTTTGTGTGTGTGTGTATGTATGTATGTATGTATTCATGTATGCTGTATGTATGTATGTATGTATGTATGTACGTATGTATGTTGTATATACTGTATGTATATATGTATCCTATATACTCAGGCACATACCCCATTGCTGGGGGTGGCCGACTCGAGACAGAGCCCGAACAGAATTCTTTAAAGTTCCAATTCTTAGGGTCCGGAACCACTTTCGCGTTCCCTCTGTCTCGTTGAGTAGGAAAAATTGATAAGGGGAGGATTGGAGAAGGCCTATGACAGAGTAGATAGAGAAGGTTTGTGGAAAGTACTTAGAATATACGGAGTAGAGGGCAAGTTGCTGAAAGCAGTGAAGAGCATGTATGAGGGTGCAAAGGCGGCAGTACGTGTGGAGAGTGAGCAGAGCGAGTTCTTTGACCTGAATGTTGGTTTGAAACAGGGGTGTGTGATGTCCCCGTGGTTGTTTACTGTATATATGGATGGAGTCATGAAAGAAATACTATCAAGAGCAGTGGATGTTGGTGTATCGCTGAAAAGGGAGAGGAGAATGAGTGGAAGCTACCTATACTGCTGTTTGCGGATGATACAGTTCTGATGAGTGATAATGAATGGGAGTTGCAGGGTCTGGTAAATGAGTTTGGAACAGTGTGCGAAAAACGGAATTTGAAGGTAAATACGGGGAAGAGCAAGGTTATGGTCTTCGAAAGGGGTGAAGTCACAGAGTGTGAGGTGAAGCTGAACGGTCAAGCTATGGAGATCGTCAACTCTTTTAAGTATCTGGGCAGTGTGTTGAGTAAAGATGGGACTATGGATGAAGAGGTGCGGGAGAGGGTACAACAGGGGAAGAGGGTTGTAGGAACGCTAAAAGCAGTAACAAGAAATAGGGTGGTCAGTATGGAAGTGAAGAAGTCCTTGCATGACAGTGTGGTAATCCCGACACTGACTTACGGAAGCGAAGCATGGACGTTGGTTGAGAGACTCAGACCAAGAGTGAGAGCAGTGGAAATGAATTACTTAAGGAGTGCGTGCGGAGTTACATGGAGGGATAGACAGACTAATGAGGAAGTAAGAAGGAGGTGTGGTGTGGAGGTAGATGTGCTGGAAAGTGTGAAAAGGAATAACTTGAGATGGTTCGGCCATATGGAACGTATGGAAAGCGAGAGAATGACTAAGAGGGTGTACGAGAGCGAGGTGGAGGGACAGAGAGGGAGAGGTAGACCGAATATGAGGTGGAAGGATGGAGTGAGGAAGTACATGAACGAAGGCGGTGCTGGTTGAGGGGAGGGGCGTCGACTGACTGGGGACAGAGGTGCATGGGGGCGGTTCGTTCGTGGCCACCCCTTCGGGGATCACGGCGTCAGGCAATAGATAGATAGATAGATAAAGGAAGATTCCCCTTTAAGCCTCAATCAAGCTGAAAAGAAGAAAAAATAAAATAAAATAAAACACATCCACAAGATCCCCCTTTTGAGATTAATTTGTACTTTGCCAAAGACCGGTTCCTCTAAAATTACAGGCTCACTATCGCTTGCCAGGAAAAAAATCGACACGTAAATGGCACGAAAGGTCTTAATATTGATACAGAAAAAAGGGGAAAGGTATTAGAATCGACAAACTAATGGAACGAACGTCTTAAAATCTAAAAAAAAAAAAAAAAAAAAATGGGGCTAAACATGAGGGAGAAGGGGGTCTAGGGAAAAGACATGGTTTTCTTTTTCCTATAACCCCTTCTCCCTCATGTTTAGCCCCATTATTATTATATTTTTTTAGATTTTAAGACGTTCGTTCCATTAGTTTGTCGATTCTAAGACGTTTCCCCCCATTTCTTTGTCAATATTAAGACCTTTCGTGCCATTTACCATTTACCTATAGTTATATAGGGAGGACAAACAGGTGATTGGTGAAGTGTACAATTCCAAAATCTGGTACAGTCGGCCAAATAAGTGATGTCGCGGCACACGTTGATTTTAAGACCTTCATGCCATTTAGGTGTCGATATTTACCTGGCGAGCGATAGCGAGCTTGTAATTTAGAAGAAACCTGCCTTTGGCCGGACTTTTTCCTACCCAAAAATGTACAAATTAATCTCGAAGGGGGATCTAATGTATTTTTTATTTTTTTATTTTTTTTTATTGAGGTCTAGGGAGGAAAATACAAAAAATATATAATAATATATAAGTAAATAGACCTAAAAAATAACCACTGAATAAATATATGAAAAAAAAAAAAAAATGGACCAAAAAGTGAACCATCCCCCCTTTAATATTTGGGGCGTTATAGAGTGATAAGCTGATAACGATACTATTATTTCCTACGTGTATCGCCAGCCTTCCTCTTATCACGATTTAAAGCCGGTATCACACAAGCGCTTTTCCCTCAACATTTATCCTCAATACAGGTCTGATAGCTTATGAGGTAAACATTTGAAATATTTATTTTGCCTAAATTCATCTATCGTGTCTAGTTTCCGATACCAGTGCAAAATATTCCAGACATGTTGCCAGAAAAATGATGATCATCGAATGTTGACTATAAAAGCTCTCGTGTGATACCGGCTTTAACCCTTTCTCTGCGGGCTTATTTGCGCTATTTAGGGCATATTCAGGCACTCCTGAATGAATAATCAAGTATCTGCATTAAATTAACTGTATTCTGCCGAAAACTAGGCGAAAATAGTTTCAAAATGAGACCAGAACGAGCTTCGTAGGTAGCGGAGTTCACCCGCAGCGTTGCCATAGACATTTGGGAAAACTCGCTTATTATTAGCTCTCGCTCGCTCGGCAACACTGTCGAGACAGCTGCGCGAGACACAGTCTCCCTCAGTGAGCGGCTGGCTGCTCTGAGGATCGGAGCGAGGTCCCTCACGCTCCCGCCCACTGACACTCGATTTCTACGGCTTTTACAGGTTTTTACAGCCTGGAAATTGCTGTAAATTGCATATGCGTTCCAGAACGTCACCCGCAGGAAAAGGATTAAGGGGATAGTGATGAATATACATGCTTTTAATAATACATGTTGCTTTATCCAGTGCCAAAGGCATAACCCAATTTACCCTTACCAAACAGCACCCCATACCATTAACCCCTTCTGTACCGGTGACGTCTTTTGTATTTTATTTCAGCTAGATTTGGACGATTATATATAGCTTAGGAAGGATGTATGGTGGCTAAAAGGAGTAATTGAGATAGTCTATAGCTTTTTAATTGGTAGACATCCTCCATAAGCTGAATAAAATCGTCAAATAGTAGCCAACATAAAGTGAAAAGGACGTCGCCGGTAAAGAAGGGGTTAAACACATGATAAAAGACTGCATTCCACACAATCACTTACACCAACAACATAATCTACACTCCTTGAGAGCCCTGTGGGAAAGACCGATCGTGGCCATGGCCTTCCTTAGGGACTCGGGGCTATTCGGCTAGGCAGCCTAGCGAATGACAACAACAACCTTCCCCAACCTAACCTAAAGCCGCTGTCACACGAATGTTTGTCACACAAATGTTTTTTCCGTCAATTTTCCATGAGCAAGTTTGTTCTCGTATTATTTCGGGAATGTTTGGCACTGGTATCGGTAACTAGACTGAAGGTAGATTATGTTAGGCGGCTGAATTCTGATAAAGTGTAAATTTTTAAGCTTCCAGACCACTGTTGATGTATGGTGGTGAGATAGTGATAGAATGGGTATGGAAAATGTGCAAACTAGCATGGGAGAAGGGGAGTGCACCCGATGACTGGAAGACTGGCATAATAGTCCCCCTATATAAGGGCAAAGGGGAAAGAGGAGTGTGTGGTAACCACCGAGAAATATGTCTTCTAAGCATAGTAGGGAAGGTATACAGTAGGGTAGTGATTGAGAGAGTGAGAGTGAGAACGGAGAAATGGATAGGCGACGAGCAGGGAGGTTTTAGGAAGGGAAGAGGATGTGTAGATCAAATTTTTACCCTGAATTGTGTTGTAGAGAAATATCTGGAGAAGAAACAAAAGTTGTATGTTGCCTTTATGGACTTGGAGAAGGCCTATGGCAGAGTGGATAGAGAAGGTTTGTGGAAAGTACTTAGAATATACGGAGTAGAGGGCAAGTTGCTGAAAGCAGTGAAGAGCATGTATGAGGGTGCAAAGGTGGCAGTACGTGTGGAGAGTGAGCAGAGCGAGTTCTTTGACCTGAATGTTGGTTTGAAACAGGGGTGTGATGTCCCGTGGTTGTTTACTGTATATATGGATGGAGTCATGAAAGAAATACTATCAAGAGCAGTGGATGTTGGTGTATCGCTGAAAAGGGAGGGAATTGAGTGGAAGCTACCTATACTACTGTTTGCGGATGATACAGTTCTGATGAGTGATAATGAATGGGAGTTGCAGGGTCTGGTAAATGAGTTTGGAACAGTGTGCGAAAAACGGAATTTGAAGGTAAATGCGGGGAAGAGCAAGGTTATGGTCTTCGAAAGGGGTAAAGTCACAGAGTGTGAGGTGAAGCTGAACGGTCAGGCTATGGAGATCGTCAACTCTTAAGTATCTGGGCAGTGTGTTGAGTAAAGATGGGACTATGGATGAAGAAGTTCGGGAGAGGGTACAACAGGGGAAGAGGGATATAGGAACGCTAAAAGCAGTAACAAGAAATAGAGTGGTCAGTATGGAAGTGAAGAAGTCCTTGCATGACAGTGTGGTAATCCCGACACTGACTTACGGAAGCGAAGCATGGGCGTTGGTTGAGAGACTCAGACCAAGAGTGAGAGCAGTGGAAATGAATTACTTAAGGAGTGCGTGCAGAGTTACATGGAGGGATAGACAGACTAATGAGGAAGTAAGAAGGAGGTGTGGTGTGGAGGTAGATGTGCTGGAAAGTGTGAAAAGGAACAACTTGAGATGGTTCGGCCATATGGAACGTATGGAAAGCGAGAGAATGACTAAGAGGGTGTACGAGAGCGAGGTGGAGGGACAGAGAGGGAGAGGTAGACCGAATGAGAGGTGGAAGGATGGAGTGAGGAAGTACATGAATGAAGGCGGTGCTGGTTGGGGGGAGGGGCGTCGACTGACAGGGGACAGAGGTTCATGGGGGCGGTTCGTTCGTGGCCACCCCTTCGGGGATCACGGCGTCAGGCAATAGATAGATAGATAGATAGATAGATAGACCATAATTGCCCGTAAAAATTGCTCGAAAAATGGCCCGTGTGACTCCGGCTTAACAGTATTGGTTGGAGTGTCACTGGTTGAGAGCTACTGGTTAAAGTGGCCTACTGGTTGTGTTGACCCAGTTATCGATCCTTTACATCTTATTCAAGTTGTCACAGGAAGACTTTATTCATATTAGGGAAGACATCTTGCAGTGTAAGGGCTGGGCACTGACTCAATTGGCCTTCTAAATTTTATTACAATTAATTATATTTTGCTCTTGCTACCTTTGGAACATTGTATCAAGCTCAAAAAGAATCTATCATAGTTAAAGAGATGACAGTGTTTGCATATTTAGTATTTTGTATTTCTTTTCAGTATTGTTAATCGTATGAAAATGGCTCCTGTAGAAAACAGAATAAATTATGCCCTGCGCAGCACTCTCATCTACAAACTTATCCCAAAAGTCATGAGCATAATACAACAGTGGCAGGTTAAGAAACATTCGAATGATGTCACGGACCTCAAAGACATGGACACAAGTAACCTCTACAAACTATTACGAGACTCCTGCGGTTTAGCCGACGATGACAAAGCCTGGAATAGGTTACAGCCGACACCTACACTGGAGAATGTTCTTTATAAACTTAAAAACTATCGCAATGATGACTCTCATCAAAGTCCTGAAAGAATTTTTATGATCTCTGACATTGATCTAGATGAAATAATTAATTATTTAGAGCAACAGTTTGTAAGTGCTTTGAAACTGGCCGGTGCAAAGGTTACTATCCCAGAAGACGAAATCCATGGTGCCATTATTGACATAAAGAAAGACCTTAATGACCAACGCTATGCAGCATCTGTAGCAACAGAAACAGAATTTGTGAAGTTGTTAAATTATGCCCGGCGCAGCGGTCTCATCCACAAACTTATCCCAAAAGTCATGAGCAAAATACAACAGTGGCTCTACCTGGGTGGCTTTCTTCCTTACAAAACCTACCTTAAGGAAAAAAAGAAGTTAAAATTCTTTAAAGATGTCCAGGATAAGAAACATTTGAAAGATGGGACGGACCTCAAAGACAGGGACACAAAGCACCTCTACAAACTATTACGATACTCCTGCAGTTTAGCCAATGATAACATAGCCTGGTATAGGTTACAGCCAACACCTACACTGGAGAATGTTCTTTATAAACTTAAAACAAATTATCGCAATGATGATGCTCATCAAAGTCCAGAAACAATTTTTATGATCAATGACATTGATCTAGATGAAATAAGGGATGATTTATATCAACAGTTTGTAAGTGCTTTGAAACTGGCCGGTGCAAAGGGTAGTATCCCGGAAGACGAAATCCATGGTGCCATTATTGACATACAGAAAGACCTTGATGACCAACGCTATGCAGTATCTGGAGCAACAGTAACGGAATTTGTGAAGTCGGCCTGTACGGAGATAAAAAAAATGAGATCAAGCTTATTGATTCCACTGCACATCTACTTAAAACTGCCCCAACTCCAGATCCTAAATCATCTCCCCGAAGTACGAGTTATACCCGGTGAGGACCTGTTCAAGGTCACTTGTCCCGATGGCTCTATACCAAACTTTCTGCTGCTGTTGGATGATGTCGGCACCCGCAAGACTTCCTTTTGTCGGTGAGTGTCTGTGTGTCTTTTGCTAAAGTCTCGTATTTCACAAAGGGTTATACAATTACAAGATATATTTATAAATTCAAACTGAGAAATGAAAAATCAAAGCTATATTTGTTTGGCTCAGTAATATCTAAAATATATTGTCTAAGGTATCCATTCTCACAAAAATATTGATCATCATTATGAAATTTCTTTTAAATAAGGTTTTCTTGTCTACAATAATTAACTTTCTGCTAATAACTAATACTTTTTTTTTTCAGCATGAAAAAGAAACTAGATCTAGAACTAAATTTGTCTGTATTCTTCAGACTGAATGAGAATAAGAAACTCGACAACATAACTGAATTGCATGTCAAACACAGGAAACATAACAGTAACAATAATCACAACATAAGTATTAGCCTAATTGAGATAACTAAACAGCACCCCAGCTAGCCACAAACACACATACACCAATTATAAAAGAGCTAACTGGGAAGCATTCACAAATGAGACAGAACAACACTTCACAACTCTAAACAGTACACCCATCACTAACATCAACAATGCTGTACACATACTCAATAAAACTATCCAAAACGCTGACAAGAAACACATTCCAAGAGGTAACAGAAAAAGACACAACCCCAACTTCACACCAGAAATTCAAAACCTCATCAGACAACGCGACATACTGAAACACTCCCCAGCACCCCACACACAAGACATCACACAACAAATTCAAGCACTCAACACCCAAACTAACAACAAAATACAAGAACAACAAAAACTAAATTGGAATAACTTCCTACAAACACTTGATCACAAAACAAACCCCAAAAAACTCTACAAAACACTAAACAGCATCACACTTTCCAACAGCAACACAACACAATCACATGCTGCAATCACAACAACAGACTCTACTCCTTCATGTAAACAGCAAGCAAACACTCTCATCAATCACTTCTCACATGTCAGCCACCTAAAACCTCACAAAGACGACCGACGTGTCATCCGACGTAAGAGACAATTCCTCACAGACCCTGACTATACACCCTTCACCAATCACCAGACAAAGCATATGATCAACAATCTCAAGCACTCACCCGCCTGTGGCCTAGACAACATAAGCAACATACACCTCAGACACCTGGGACCACAAGGCATACAAGCACTCACTAACATATCAAACTACAGCTATTCACACAACACAATACCAGACATTTGGAAGCATGGTATCCTCATCACATTCCCCAAACCCAACAAAGACCCCACGCTACCCTCCTTGCACCGCCCCATCACACTCCTTTGCTCCCCCTCCAAAGTCATGGAACGCCTAGTATTACAACTAATTACACCTGACCTACCCCTAGCTCCAACACAACATGGCTTTAGGCCACTGCACTCCACAAACACTTTTCTCACAGACCTTACACAAAGAGCTTTCGACGGCATCAACTCAGCTAGACCACCACACAGATCACTATTAGCCACACTCGACATTAGTAAAGCCTTCGATGCCATCCCCCGCCACAACCTAACAAACAAAACCTACAACACAAACATGCACAACAACACAAAAAGGTGGCTGGCCAACTTCCTAGCAGGCAGATGTGCACACGTATCTTTTGCCGGTCAGTCATCTAAAATCAGAAACTTTCCAAACGGAGTCCCACAAGGATCCGTCCTATCGCCCGCACTCTTCAATCTGTACATGCACGATATAACTACACCCAATACGCCCCAAATAAACTTAGCCTCCTATGCAGATGACATAACACTCACATGCACTCACCATGACCCAAAAAGAGCAACAGATCTCCTTCAACCCTATCTCAACACACTACATGGCTGGTGCACTACAAACAGACTTAATCTAGCCCCAGCCAAATCCACCGCAACCATGCTCACAAGTTGGACAGGAGAACACGAATACATCCCTCAACTCACCATAAACAACACACCCCTAACACATACACACACACCCAAAATCCTAGGAGTAACATATGATACTCATATGACATTCAAACAGCACACCACAAACATTAAAAAGAAACTGACACCCAGACTTAACGCCCTCAGGTCTCTTGCTCACACAAAATTTGGACACAACAAAGAAACTACCACCACAGTATATAAACAATACATAAGATCAGTGATGGAATACGCAAGCCCAGCCTGGGCTTCTAACCTAGCTGAAACACATCATAAGACCTTACATACTATTCAAAACAAAGCCCTGAAGATCATTACAGGCTGCACAGCTACTGCACCCACAGATCACCTACATCAAGAAACCAAAATCCTCAAAGTCAAAGACCATCTGGACATGAGAGGCACTCAATTCCTGGCAGCAGCCTCCACGAACCAAGACCACCCACTAAACTACATGGCAACACACCCACAGACACCAAGAAATATCAAAACAACACCCAGCACACGGTATCACACACAATTATTGTCCTCTCTCCCTCCCTGCCCACCCAGAACCAACTTCCAGAAGCACATCCATACTCATATCTCTCACCGATCCATCCACTCACTCACAGACAACACGCAGCTGCATGCACGACCTCCCGAAATCCATCCTTCCGAATCCTCCCTTCCTCGCGAGGACAGAGTCCACCTGGCCAGGCTGAGATGCGGACACCATCCAGCTCTCCTGAGCTATCAGAAGAGACTGGATGACTCCGTTGTCGACGCCTGCCCGGGATGTAACACAGCACCCCATACCATTAAACACATCATAGAAGACTGCATTTCACACAACCACTTACGCCAACAACACAATCTACACTCAATGAGAGCTCTGTGGGAAAGCCTGATCGTGGCCATGGCCTTCCTCAGGGACTCGGGGCTGTTCGGCCAGGCAGCTTAGGGAACAACAACAACAACTAAACAGCATCACCTTGCATTAAAGAGTACAATTTATACAACACAAAATGAATGAAAATGTAAGAGAACATAAGCTTTGCATGGACAGAGCAATGATCCGTGGAGGACACCTCTACTATCTCAATCTTAGAAATGGTCTCCACTGACCAGGGTGCTCTCGTTTGTACTACAAGAGAAAGTCAAGCACATAGATCAGAGAGAAGTGCTTTGTACTAAGGAGCAAGGATCTATTTAAACTAAAGGGCCCTTCACATCTAGCTGATTTTGTTCACAACAACCCCCAACTTGGCACATGTGATGGTATTTGCAGCGTGGTCGTCTACATGCGGCCCGCGGTCTTGGGCCTTCTCTCAGTGTCCCCCACCACGTCCCAACGTGTCGGCTTGCCTGGCAAAAGTTTTGAGCATGCACAAAATTCTGTTGTGTGTTATCATGACTGTTACCTGTGTGTTACCGGCATGACACTGTCATCATCCTCGTAATATCATCAAGGCACTCTCGTTATCATCATGGCACCATTGTGGTACCATCCAACACTGCCAAAAATACACACGACCATAAAACGACGCCAAAAGAACGGATATAAATGGCTGTCTGTCATGCCGCTGTTATGTCACAATTATACCGCTGTTGTTTGTCGCTGCGGCTCCGTCTTCCCTGGTCTTCCCCGGTAGTGCCACGTCGTTGTGCCATCATACCTCTGTCGGTGATTGTCCTTTTACTGTCCTTATGCCAACGTTCCACGGTCGTCCCATGCAAATATCATGCCCCTTTTCCCACGATTAGCACCGATTTTCATTGTTGTGGCCATGATCGTGTATGAGTGAAGGGCCCTTAACAAGGAATTGAACTTGCTGCAGGATTAAAATAGCAGACAAATTCATGTAAAATATAACTAGAAGAGTACAAAATGTATAACAGAACAAATGCATAGCACAATGTGACACCAAAAACAATAAACATACTAAGACTAAAACAAACTGAAAGATACACTCCAACAATGCAAAGATTTTAGACAAATTTGAATATATATTATCTGAAATATACAGTATATATTGGAATATAATCTGTCTCGACTCTTGCATTCTAATTACATAATTACTATAGGAGTACAGGGGATGGTTATAGTAAGACAAGCTTGGATAATATACAAATGTCACCTTTTTATATTCGGAATTATATATTACATAAATTGCCTTACATTAATAATAGTGATCCAATTTTTTTTTTTTGACATCTAGAATCTCATATCCATAGTAAATGATATGAAGACAACAGATAGTAAGAATATTTGTAAATAAAAACAGGATAGAAATTCCATATATATCACACAAGAATCCCCAGATCATTATTATAAAAAATGGTTACAGAAACTACAATGTAGTGTCTTGAAATATAACTATAATCCAAGATGAGGCTATATTTCATCCATTCAACTATTCACGGAAAGGTGAATACTATGCAAATTAAATCCATTAGCAGCTGATTTATCGATACTTAATGATAAAATATGAAACTACTATGTCTCTGCATCATCGTATTGCCAAGTTTTCACAGTCCGCAACGTATTTCGCTACAAAATCTTCGTAATACCCAAGTGATTAAGATAAATATGTAGCAATTTATCATCAGGTGGAAAAAAATGGACTATAGCAAGTCTACACAATCCATATAACCTGTGTACTCAACCATACATGCTAGTATCTCCTGTTGCAGATTTATGGAAAGTTGCTGGCTGCAACACTTAGCCACAATGAAGGACCTCGGAGACTTTGAGTTAGTGATGGGATTGGATTGTAGCCAGATTAACACCAAAGATCTGCACTACTACCTGTGTAATGGTCTCCTACCAGACACTGCCAAGCTGTGTTGTAATACCGTGGAACTGACTCAAATGATGAAAAGGATCAAGCTGTTGTGGATAGTTGATAGTTGGGATGAAGCTACTGCGGAGGCCAAGAGTTTGATATATGATCTACTCTCTACTAAACCAGCCAACCACACAGTAATGGTGGCCTCAACAGTCACAAATAGCGACTGTCTGCGAGGGCTGTCTGTCCGATATAACTCACTGCAAGTGTCTTTTCATCAAGTTTGAATATGTTGAAAAGTTGAAGTTATAATATTATAATTATATAATAAAACAAACGTTGTAGATACGATATCAATAGTAAGACAATGCTTCTGAAGAGATAATGATAAATAAAGCGAATTATGCTTGCTGGTATTATGGGGAACATCTTAAGAGTTCCACCCATTGGATCCAAGATCATGACCAGCTCAGGGCCACGAATACCAAGGCCTTTAAACCTTTTTTTTGTTCCAGGACCTGTACTGCTGAGTTACTTGCGAGAGGTGTTTGGGGTGGAAGATAAAGTACCCTAACCAGGCACTCCCACCCTTTATAAACGCTCTGCTGTGGCTCAGTGGTAAGGCCGCGGGGTGGAATGCTGGATGATGTGCACTCGATTCCATCCTCGGGCATTAGGGTTTTGTGGCGCACTTGTCATCTTCTTACCCCTCAATACTTTTAAACCAAGACTGGTTTAGAAAGTCTACTATTGTTGTCTGCAATATCTTTAACATACATTTTCCACAACTCACGTCTCAATCAAAATAATTGGAACTTAATCCAGGCCTACTATATATAATATATAGTCATTCCATAAAATAACAATTATCATTATAAAGTGATTGTACAGTAGTCATAATTTGACTAAATCTGCAAAGACTCACTCACCCCCGTAATTAACCGGAGGATAACAGGTTTAAAAAATAAAAAAAAAATTGTACACGTTTCCAACTTTATCTAGTGGTGTTCCAGTATCTTCGCAACATATTGGCCCAGATTCAGTGGAGGTACACTTCATCACCAAACCAAATTAAGCTTTCCAATCTTGGTGGATGGGACAAAACAAGTGACAGTCGTTGGCTGGAATGCGTTTCGTCCCGGTCGTATCAAGACTGGGAGGTGGGTCGAATGGCCTTGGGACAATTAGTTTCAGGCCAGTAACACATATTTAAGTTCAAATATTGCATTATTTTTCTGTAAACAATATTTCTTGTATTCTTATTAACTAAAAATAAATGTTATTAACTAAAAATAAATGTTATTAACTAAAAATAAATGTTATTAACTAAAAATAAATTTTATTAACTAAAAATAAATTATATTAACTAAAAATAATAAAAAAAGTTACATTTAGTAAGATGTGTATTATTCTCTCTGGCTGTTGATGTCTATTGTATACAAGTTACGAGAGACAGTTTTAGCCATTCTGCCAGGAATTTTAAGACATTTCGCCCATTTAGCCAGGAATTTTCAGACGTTTCCTGGTGTGCAACAGCAAGCCAACAATTATTGGAGAAATCCGACTTTGCTGGAGACATTCTTCTACCAAAAAAAATTCAAATGACGATGCCTGGCTAATTTGTTCTATTTTCTTTAGATTACCTCCTGATTTGGGGTGAAAAATCTAAAAGTTGCTCTCTAAAATATCGTGCTCCAAAGGGCAAAGTCATGGAGATTAGCGCTAGACTGAAGTACAATGTAGCATTTTACCATTTTACCCTCTCAGCTCACCTGATTGGCTAAGTTGGTAAACAAATAGCCTTGTATCCATACTTTGTGGGGTTCAGGATTGAGGACATTATACCTTAAGGTATCTGACCCTCATTGTCACATATTGTAAATTGTATCAAATGATTACTGATTACTATGTATTTAATCAGTAATGATTACAATGTAATGTATTACAATTGGGCGGGTGCCCAACCCCGAAAGGAGTTGAAATAGGGGAGCTATACCCCCGCCAAAGGCAGCTTTCTAGGGCCTTTCCTAGCTGATGCCGAGAGGATTGGGTTCTAGTCATGTGGTGATGGGCTGGTCTATCAGAGTGAGAGTTGAGCGATCACTGCCATACCCATAGCTTACTCTGACTGTTCCTTTTACTTATATATTTTCTAGATCTCAAGTGACGGCGTCTCTTCCGTGGATTGACCTCCCTACTGCCAACCTCTTGCCAAAGCGTCACATTTTTCCTTTGCCCCTCAATTTTCCCTTCATAATTGCTGCCGAGGGGCACAGGGCCTTGGGTTGGGTTTGGTTTCCCGGGCGTTTCCGCACCCTTCCCAGCTCCCCGCCTTGGAGTGGTTTCGGTCACCTGGGCTTTATTAGTGGTAAGAAAGGAGGGTTTTATGGGGCCGCTCGTTTATGACCTTGGCCTTGCTCAGGACCTTGGGGCTGTTCGGCCAGACAGCCTGGGCAACAGCAACAACAACAACTTACCCCGCTGATAAGGTGAAAATCAGGACTTTCTTGAATATTCCCGCGAGGGCGAGAGACAGAGGAAGTGTTCAGATGTGGCTTTGCTTTCCGCATACCACTATTTTCTCACCATTGCGCCCTATGTTATTCTTATTATTGTTAGGTTGTAGGCATTTTAACGTATCTCTTTTTTTTTTTTACCCTTTTTTGGCACTTACTTTTGTTACAGTATCAAGTACATACTATACTCCATTCAGTCGACCCGTGCATCTGGCTTCTAACTGGTGTTTGCATCGAGGCTCATGATTGGCTATCGTATCAGTACCCAAGCTCACTGGCCAAATTGAGCCGCAGAGCTGATAATTTCTTATTATTATCTTTATTATTCCTTATTTATTCATTAAACTATATAATTTTAAGTAATTTTAATGATTACTTAATAAATTATAGTCTTATCCGAATCTAAAGAGCTATTAAATATCACATGAAACCCAATAATAACTTATATATCATAAAGTAAACACAAGCGAAACAATAAAATTATAAACGCAAGAAGTAAGCGAGAGGGGAAGACTGACTGACGGGCTCACGCGGAATAGCCAATCACAGGCCATGATTTACTTACTGGTATTACACATTTAAAATAGGCAGTGACGGAATGTCTTCCCTTGCTTGTGTTTACTGTATTATATCTACAATTGTATGTGTTCCATGTGGTATTTTATAGCTCTTAAGATTCTGATATCACTGTAGATTATCACATTATCGTATGAATGAAATATACTGTTCTTTATTATTATAGGGGAGGTGTGGCAGAGTGGTCTTGCCACTGGACTGGTAATCCAATGGACCCGGGTTCAAATCCCAATATGTCAATGGGAAGATATTATTGGGATGGAATATGTGCTGTACCTAGTATCAGTGCATTACCACAGCACACCGAAATGCCAAAACAAAATACCCTCATTGTTCCCTGATTAAAATAGCACTGTATGAATATTCCCATATTCAAAAATATGCTACAGGGGGGCAATGCCTAGTGAGTTAATTGCTCAATAGGTGGCGTTCTGAGAGTGAGGGCCCGAGTGTGGGAGATGAGACTGTGAAGCGCAGAGGCGAGGCGGCTTCAGAGATGGACTTGCTTCGAGCCGTGAAGCTTCACATGTCTCACTCCCTAGACTGGAGCAAGACCTCACGGGCCTCACCGTGTTCAGCGGTAGAGTGTAAAGGCTACCAGCCTATGCCTGAGACGGAGTAGTTGGAATAAAAAAAGAAAAAAGAAAAAAAAGTTATATCAGAACCTTAAGAGCTATAAAATACCACATGGAACACATACAATTGTAGATATAATACAGTAAACACAAGCAAGGGAAGACATTCCGTCACTGCCTATTTTAAATGTGTAATACCAGTAAGTAAATCATGGCCTGTGATTGGCTATTCCGCGTGAGCCCGTCAGTCAGTCTTCCCCTCTCGCTTACTTCTTGCGTTTATCATTTTATTGTTTCGCTTGTGTTTACTTTATGATATATAAGTTATTATTGGGTTTCATGTGATATTTAATAGTTCTTTAGATTCGGATAAGACTATAATTTATTAAGTAATCATTAAAATTACTTAAAATTATATAGTTTAATGAATAAATAAGGAATAATAAAGATAATAATAAGAAATTATCAGCTCTGCCGCTCATTTTGGCCAGTGAGCTTGGGTACTGATACGATAGCCAATCATGAGCCTCGATGCAAACACCAGTTAGGAGCCAGATGTACGGGTCGACTGAATGGAGTATAGACCCGTAATTGCAAGAATACTTATTATTTATAAGTATATTGATAGTTCATAGCTATGTTAGTATCTTTTTCAATCTGCACTTATATTTACTTGTATACTTAGGGTCGTTATTATCACATTTGACCCACATATATAAGTATATGTAAAATATATAAATGTATTGACTTACCATCCCTGGGGGTAAGGTGACCTTTGCCCTACATATGACACTGGGATGAGTGCAAAAAAAGAATATAGTCTCTGTATCCCAATTGCACGTCGTAGCAGGCGACTAAAATGGAATGGATGGACGGGAATCGCAGCCATGTGAACCACCGTCAAAGGGAAGGAAACCTTTGAACAAGAAATCTCTTCCCCACGGCTTCCACTGACCTGGGAAGAAATCCCGCTGGTTGGGGCAGGGCTTGTGTCCTTGCCCTGTTCAAAATAATGTCGCCAGTTCAACCAGAAGAAAAAAAGTGGACCAAGTTTTGTGATAAACTACCCCAGCCCAGGCTTACTGGGGGTCCATCTCTCAGGCATCCTAGTCTGGTGGGATAGACCTGTCAATCTGCTTTAGGTGGCCCAGCTCACCAAGCTACATTTGCATCCATCTTGATGAGCATAGGGCAAAGCATTAAGCAAACTCTTTCGTCTCTGCCTTTCCTCTAACGTCTTTCCTTCTTGCTGGAAGTTTGCTCTCATTCAACCTGTCCCAAAGAAGGGTGACTACTCTCAACCATCCAACTTTTTTTTTTTTTTTTTTTTTATATATTCCAACTTACTTCCTCTCGGGCATAGGCTGAGAGCCTTAACATTCACCGCTTTACAATGAACAGTGAAGCCTGTGAGGTCTTGTTCCAGTCTAGGGACTATCGTCCAGTTCCTCACAATTGGTGATCTACTGGTGATCTACTGATGATCTTCTTGCATATCTTACTAACTCTTTGTCATCCTCCTTTCGGGACTTCAGTGAGACTTTTTCTATAACGCTAAACATATCGAAAGCCTTCGATATGTCTGTATATGTCGAGTTGTTTGTACCCGCTTGTATATTGGCGTCGCTGTGGTCTAGTCAGTTCAGGCGCGTTGTTTCGTGCTGAACGCAAGGGGCCGGGGCAAGGGTTCGAATCCATCAGAATCCTAAAGTTTTTTCGGCCATAGCGACGGAGAGAATTGTATCGTGGTTCCTCCCTAACCAAGCTGCTATCAGCCTGTGTTAGCCTACACATCTTCTCACCAATACAAAGTGCATTTGCGTATGTACAAGTACTTGGTGGGAAGCCAGGCACCTACGGTCGCCAAAGGTCGCATGAGACCTTGTAGTTAAGATACAATAAACATTGTACTGTAGGTGACCTAGGTTTAAGAAAAACTCTGTAGATTTTCAGCCTCAGGGCTG
>CM064505.1:708176-713176 GCA_032716605.1 Paralithodes platypus | reverse complement strand
TGTACAGCTTGCTGACTTCTTCTCGATGACTAGCATTAACACAATTGGGGTCTTCACAGGTAATGGCATCCTCACTGCCAGGATCAAGCTCAGAAAGGAGAGTGTGTGTTAAAGTGCAAAATTGCTCACACTCCTCCTCGTCAAGCCCGCCCCATGGCAGTTTTGGATTTACACTATTGTTTGACTGGGTTAATTCTGGCGCTCTTTCCAAACTCCAAACTAGCTGTTAAGGTCAATGGGATATGATCTTCATCTGTATATGTATACTGAATTTCCATATTTGTTATCATATCATGGAAATCAGCACTAGCTACGGTATGATCTAGCCAAGACGTTGAGCCCCATGCTGCACTGACACATGTGTAACTACTATGAGGGAGCATGAGCTGAGAAGAGATAATTAGATCATGCTCACCACAGAAGTTAGTCATATGACTAGCAAACAGAGAGTTACTCATGTCCTTCAGATTAGCATTCCAGTCCCCTATTACAGAGTAGCAGGTGGTATTTAGTTCTTGTAAAAGAGCACTTAGCTCTCCAAGGCATTCCAGGTATTGTTCTTCATTTTCATTACATTGGTAGGGCAAGTACACACTAAGAATAACTACTTTCCGTTGGATATCTTCTATTTCTATACCTGTACACCATGGTAAATTTGTTACAAGTGGTTTAACCCGGCTGTCTAAAGAGTCCCTCCACAAAATAGCTACTCCTCCCGGTGGGTGACCTGCTACTAGACCATCCATAGCATCGGTTGTCGAGACCCCAAACCCATGAAAATTATCACAGATAGTACTGAGGTTACCCAAATCCTGTTTAAAATACCAAGTCTCCTGCAGGCACACAATATCACTGGTATTAAATACGTCTACTACATCAGGGCGTAGGAGAAGCCCTCTGTTGGTTTTAGGGAGCCCCCTACAGTTATAAGTAGCAATACGCAAATTGTTGGGAGATTGTTGGAAGAGTCTACATAATTGTTGGGATTGCTGGGTATACATTATATTAGTTGTTGAGCGTGTGTATGCATATAAATCCATATACCTTGTGTGCGATTTTCTTTTTCTCCTTTTATTCCGTTCCAATTCTACCTTTATAGTATAGCCTGAAAATAGAATATTCCTTATTTGTGGGTTAAAAAATTTCACTCCGTTTTCTAATTCATTTTTAAGCTTGTCATCCATCATGGGTAAAGTTTTATTATAACTTTAGGTAAACTCTATCGAATTATATGTCATAAGAGTCTACATAAATAGTTTACACCCACAACATACACACACTCATACACACACAGATACACACACACACACACATATACACACACATACGAACACACACGAACACAAACAGAAATATGCACACAGTTTTCACTAATATTATTGAGACGATGAGTGTGTGTGTGTGTGTTTATACAAACACACACACTATATTTAATAAGGAAGTTGGAGACAAGAAAGTGGTTATTTAGGGAAGAAAAAGTGGAGGAAACTTAAATACTATCCCCCCTCTCTCTCTCTCTCACACACACACACACTCTCTCTCTCTCTCACACACACACACACTCTCTCTCTCTCTCTCACACACACACAGTCACTCTCTTGCTCACTCACCAACTCACTCTCTCTCACACTAACACACACACTCTCTCTCTCTCTCACACACAGTCACACGCTCACTCTCTTGCTCACTCACCAACTCACTCTCTCTCACACTAACACACACACTCTCTCTCTCTCTCTCACACACACACACAGTCACTCTCTTGCTCACTCACCAACTCACTCTCTCTCACACACACACAGTCACTCTCTTGCTCACTCACCAACTCACTCTCTCTCACACTAACACACACACTCTCTCTCTCTCTCACACACACAGTCACTCTCTTGCTCACTCATCAACTCACTCTCTCACACTAACACACACACTCTCTCTCTCTCTCACACACACACACAGTCACTCTCTTGCTCACTCATCAACTCACTCTCTCTCACACTAACACACACACTCTCTCTCTCACACACACACACACAGTCACACGCTCACTCATCAACTCACTCTCTCTCACACTAACACACACTCTCTCTCTCTCTCTCACACACACACACAGTCACTCTCTTGCTCACCTCAACAACTCTCTCTCACACTAACACACACACTCTCTCTCCTCAACACACACACAGTCACTCTCTTGCTCACTCATCAACTCACTCTCTCTCACACTAACACACACACTCTCTCTCTCTCACACACACACACACACAGTCACTCTCTTCCTCATCACTCACTCAGTCTCTCACTCTAACACACACACTCTCTCTCTCTCTCACACACACACAGTCACTCTCTTGCTCACCAACTCACTCTCCTCACACTAACACACACTCTCTCGCCTCACACACACCACACAGTCATACACACACACTCACTCTCTTGCTCACTCACCATCTCACTCTCTCTCACACTAACACACACACTCTCTCTCTCTCTCTCTCACACACACACAGTCACACGCTCACTCTCTTGCTCACTCACCAACTCACTCTCTCACACTAACACACACTCTCTCTCTCTCTCACACACTCACACACAGTCACTCTCACCCCACCACTCACTCCTCTCTCACACAACACACACTCTCTCTCACTCACACACACACTCTCTCTCTCACACTAACACACACACACTCTCTCTCTCTCTCTCTCACACACACACACACACAGTCACTCTCTTGCTCACTCACCAAATCACTCTCTCACACACACACACACTCTCTCTCTCTCTCTCACACACACACACACACACAGTCACACGATCACTCTCTCACTCACTCTCTCTCTCTCCTATTAGTATGCATATAGGACCTGTCAGTTGTTAAATAGAGATACTAGGACAAGTGAAGAATAGTTCACCACAACACTGTTTATACACACAAACAATTACATATACACACACACACACATCTACATACACACACACATCTACATACACATTTACACATACATACACAAACGCAAACATATATACAGTATATATATATATATATATATATATATATATATTATATATATATACTGTATATAACTGTATATATACCTATATCCCCTACACTTCATCTATCTTAAAGTTACTCGATCTGAAAGCTACCTAAGAACATCTCACTACAACCTACAGTATATCCCCTACACACCATAACCCTCTACATCTCCCATTACAAGAATCAGTAGACCTGTTGTTGCTTGCCTTCCTTAGTAGGCCGGGATTGTCTGACGGAAAGGGTTAAATATGAGGAAGCGACGTGGAAAACGAAGGAAAAGTCGGTAAAGTTGGCGGGAAAGTTGTGGCAGTTATCAATGGAGGAGTTTGTAATTGTGGGGGGACTAACTTGGGTCTGTTGTGGGATGTGTGGGGTGTAGGGGTGTTTAGGTAGAGGGTGTTTAGGTAGTGTCTGTGGGTGTGTGTGGATGGTGGGTGATGTATGTGTGTGTGGGTGGTGGGTGATGTATGTGTGTGTGGATGGTGGGTGATGTATGTGTGTGTGTGTGTGGATGGTGGGTGATGTATGTGTGTGTGGGTGGTGGGTGATGTATGGGTGGTGGGTGATGTATGTGTGTGTGGGTGGTGGGTGATGTGTGTGTGTGTGGGTGGTGGGTGATGTATGGGTGATGTATGTGTGTGGGTGGTGGGTGATGTGTGTGTGTGGATGGTGGGTGATGTATGTGTGTGTGGATGGTGGGTGATGTATGTGTGTGTGGATGGTGGGTGATGTATGTGTGTGTGGGTGGTGGGTGATGTATGTGTGTGTGGGTGGTGGGTGATGTATGTGTGTGGATGGTGGGTGATGTATGTGTGTGTGGGTGGTGGGTGATGTATGTGTGTGTGGATGGTGGGTGATGTATGTGTGTATGGGTGGTGGGTGATGTATGTGTGTGTGGATGGTGGGTGATGTATGTGTGTATGGATGGTGGGTGATGTATGTGTGTGTGGATGGTGGGTGATGTATGTGTGTATGGATGGTGGGTGATGTATGTGTGTGTGGATGGTGGGTGATGTATGTGTGTATGGATGGTGGGTGATGTATGTGTGTCTGGGTGGTGGGTGATGTATGTGTGTGTGGATGGTGGGTGATATATGTGTGTGTGGATGGTGGGTGATGTATGTGTGTGTGGATGGTGGGTATGTGTGTGGTGGGTGGTGGGTGATATGTGTGTGGATGGTGGGTGATGTATGTGTTTTGTGATGGTGGGTGATGTATGTGTGTGTGTGGTGGTGATGTATGTGTGGGGGATGGTGGGTGATGTATGTGTGTGTGGTGGTGGTGATGTATGTGTGTCTGGGTGGTGGGTGATGTATGTGTGTGGGTGGTGGGTGATGTATGTGTGTGTGGGTGGTGGGTGATGTATGTGTGTGTGGGTGGTGGGTGATGTATGTGTGTGTGGGTGGTGGGTGATGTATGTGTGTGTGGGTGGTGGGTGATGTATGTGTGCCTGGGTGGTGGGTGATGTGTGTGTGTGTGTGTTTAGGTGGGGGAGATGTCTGTGTGTGTGTGTGGGGGGGAGGGGTATCTACAGTATGTGGGGTGGTGCTTAGATGTGTGTGTGTACTTATGTATTTATGGATATGTGACTTATGTGTGTATGTTAAAATATGTTATTATCATTGCAGTTGTTGCTGGTGGTGGTAGTGTTGTTATTATTGTCATTGATGTTATTGTTGATGTTGTTACTGCTGTTGTTCTTGGTGACGCTGTTGATAATGGTGTTGTTGTTGTCATTGGTATCATTGTTGTTGTTGTTGGTATCATTGGTGGTACTATTTCTGTAGCTGTCTTTATGAAGTATTCCTGAACCACAATGTGTACCACCACTGTGTTTCCTGTTTTGACCCAGCCTCATATACCTGTGTTCTGATCCACCTAACATGTGTCGTGGGGTCTGTTAGGATAATATATGCTTGTTCTACCTCTCTATCTATTTGTCTATCTATATATCTATCTATCT
>CM064505.1:570676-705676 GCA_032716605.1 Paralithodes platypus | reverse complement strand
TATCTCTCTCTCTCTCTCTCTCTCTATCTCTCTATCTATCTATCTATCTCTCTCTCTCTCTCTCTCTCTCCATATCGTTATGTGGTGTGCTTGTGTAGTGTAGTGAAATTAATAGGAGTAGGAGGTGTTTGTGAGAGTTAGCTGGATTACTCTCTGTGTAGGTGAGGCATAAATAGAAACAGTGGGGGAAGCCAGACACATGAAACAGGAGTTCCAGCAACTCCTTACCACATGTCTATGAGGCTTCACCTGGGAAGCCAATAAAATTATCTAATTGATATATTTCACTCCCAACACCAAACACCTCCCAATGAAATTAATGAAAGCATATGATCCTCCCGGGATTCAAACCTGGGTTACCACATACAGATCTTAACCCTTTCACGCATTTATGACGCAGAGGTTGCCAGATTAGCAATAAGAAATAGAGTTCTCTCACTTATAATTACCTCTCCAAAATTAGTTTTCTGCCCACAGCTAACTCAAAGACAACTGCAGAGGTTGAAGTAACTAAACTAGTTTCTAAATACCCCTGATGGTAACAAAGGCTTTAAAGTATCCCTAATAGGCTCAAAATTACGTCAAAAGCGTGAAAGGGTTAAGACTTTTCATGTCATTTAGGTGTCGATTTTTTCCTGGCGAACAGAGATATACCCTTATAACTCACATATCCTTCCTAAAGTGTATACAATCATTTAATGATAGCCAAAACAATCATGGGTCATAATCTTGAAAGGGTTAAGTTTTAAATAGAGACTGATATGAAGTTAAAGACAAGGACAGTTTAAAAATGACCTCCATCAATTAACAGGCTTCGAACTATCACACATAACCTTATTACTACCACAGACCCTTCTTAAACTGCACAAAATCCTCTAAATATTAAACTAGCATAAAATACAAAATACTTCCCGGTACAGAAGGGGTTAAAGCAGATGGCTCTCTCCCCACCCACCACGCCCACTGACCTCAGGGGCGGCATGAAATATGGTTAGCATAAAAACAACAACAACAACAGAATTAGAAAATATCTACTGGAATATTGAATTGTTGAATTATTATTGGTTGTGAACAGAGGGGGAGAGAGAGAGAGAGAGAGCGAGAGAGAAAGTGTGTGTGTGTACGTGTATGTGTGTGAGAGTGAGAGTGAGACATAGATAGATAGATATATAGATAGATAGAGACAAATATATAGATAGAGAAAGAGTGAGTGAGTGAGAATTAGATATAGATAGATATATAGATAGATAGAGAAAAATATAGATAGATGGAGAAAGAGTGAGAGTGAGTGAGTGAGAATTAGATAGATAGATATATAGATAGATAGAAAATAGAGAGTGAGTGAGTGAGAATTAGATAGATAGAAAAATATAGATAGATAGAGAAAGAGTGAGAGAGTGAGTGAGAATGAGACAGAGTGATAGGGAGAGAGAGAGATTTACATAGATTGTCATTATATTTACATGGATTTATATTAATACACTGACCGCATACATCTTACGATCCCTGCGAGGTGGTCAGGACTTAATTCTAGTAGAGATAACATACCCGATAGTAAGGGAAAGTGGAAGGAAATTATAGCAAAGGAGAGAGAGAGAGAGAGAGAGAGAGAGAGAGAGAGAGAGAGAGAGAGAGAGAGAGAGAGGGAGAGGGAGCATGAGACTTCAAAGAGGAAGGAAAGAGAGAGAGGAGAAGCAGGAGAGAGAATACAATACAATAAAACAAATATAAATACAAAATACTTCGAGATAGAACCGAAAGAAAACGAAGAAACTACAAAATGAAAAAGAAGAAAGGAAGAAAATGGGAAGAACGAAATACAGTTAAATAAATTAGTGGGAGAAAACAGAGAAGAATCGAGGGCAAACTTAAAGAAAACGAAAAATACAGTATAGAGAGATTGAAGAAAGGACGAAAGGAAGATATAGTACAAAGGAGTACAAAGGAAATCAAGCAACAACAGATCTAGTGACCCTACCAGGCTGCTTGTCCTCCAAAACACTGAGGATCAAGTGTCCAAACAGTGGTTTAGAGTGGGTAACAGAACATTGGAAAGGGTGCTACTGCCCTGGAACCAATGTCCATGGCAGGATTAGGAAGTTAGTAGGGGACAGAGGGGTTAGTAACTGAGAGAGAGAGAGAGAGAGAGAGAGAGATCAAGGGGAAACAAACAACGAAGGCATAAAGAGAACAACAAATAAAAGCGAGAGGCAATGAAGAAGGAGGAGGAGGAAGGAAACTACAATAAAACACAACAAAGCGAGAGAGGAAGAAAGAAAGAAAGAGGGAGAGGGAGAAACTGGAGAAATGGCCAATACTTCAAAGAGAAAAGGGAAGAAGAAGAAGGAGGAAGAGGAGGAGGGAGAAAGGGGAGAAGAATAAGAAGGAGGAAGAAATGGGAGAAGACGACGAAGAAGAAGAATAAGAAGAAGGAGGAAGAAATGGGAGAAGAAGACGAAGAAGAAGAAGCTAGAAGAACAAGAACATGAAGCTAGAAGAACAAGAACATGAAGCTAGAAGAACAAGAACATGAAGCTAGAAGAACAAGAACAAGAAGCTAGAAGAAGATAGAAGAAAAAGCTAAATGACGAAAACGAGGAAAATGGGAGAACAATGAGGATGGACTATTACATTATAACTGATATACCGGTACGCAAACAAATGTATAGGTCTATTTCCGTGTTCCCGTTATATTTAAATACATTTCCTTGTATAATATATCATGAGGGCGGGCGGCTAGGAATCCTCCTCCCCTTGTAAAATTCACCTACTAGAGTAACTAGACGAAACAGAGAAAGGAGTGAGGGACCGCAATAGAAATTGGAACCTTAAATGTTGTTTCTGTTCGGTCTCTGTCTCGAGTCGGCCACCCCCAGCTAGGGGGCATGTGCCTGAGTACATACATACATATATACATACATATATACATACACCTTTCATGTTCATTGTAGTTTTTATAATATTGTTCTTCAACGTCTTAAGTGTTCACCATGGCAGATACATTTTAATTACTGTATAGTATCTTCGGTGTATCTGCATGACTTCGGGCACAACGTTCCCCTAAGTGTTGGGGCATGTACTCAAAGTTAAATACTATCTATCTATCTATCTATTTACTCAGGCCCAATCCCCACTTTTCCTATTTTTGTTCTTTTCTTTTTCCCCCTTTTTCCTTTTTTTTTTTTGTGGGGGGGGGGCCGGCCGCCGACTCAAGACAGAGCCAGAACAGGGAACAACACAAAACAATGAACACAGACAGACAAAACACAAATTCCCACACACATCTAGGTCACCCAGAAGACCCAGAGTTAAATCCCCAAAGTTTAATACAGAATAATAAAATATAAAACATACATAAACCAATCAACAACATACAGTAGATTATTATTGTTTTTCTATGTGATTGAGGGAGGCAAAAGGCGCAACTGCCTATAGCGAGTGCCTCCCCCATAGTTGAAAGAGTGACAGGGCCAAAATCAAGGGACGTTCGAGCCAAAATGCCTGGACACACGGAGTTTGAAGCAATTTAAGTCATAGGAAGAGGGAAAGACTGATTGTATGACTTGTGTTTATCCCCTTCTGTACCGGCAACGTCTTTTTTTCATTTTTGTCTAGCTATATTTAGACAATTGTATTCAGCTTAGGAAGGACGTCTAGCAATTAAAAGTCTACATCCTTTTAGCTACCATATAGTGTATATCCACCCTAAGCTTTCATAGAATCATCCTAACCCTTTCAGTACCGGTGACGTATTTTTATGTTTATTCTGGTTGTTATTAGACGATTTTCTTCAGTTTAAAAAGAGCCTCCAGCAATTAACAGGTTTCGAACTATCTCACTTAACCCTTTTTACTACCACAGATCCTTCTTAAACTGCATAGGCCTACAATCGCCTAAATATAGCTAGAATAATACTACGAAATCTTCGCCGGTACAGAAGGGGTTAATGTGGCTAGAAATCCCATAAGAAAGACGTCACCGGTACAGAAAGGGTTAAGTGTGCCTGTGCATGCAGAAAGACCCCTAGAGAAACAATGATAGCCAAATAAAAGAAAACGCCAGTGAATAAAAGGTAAAGAAAACGGGGTACAGGAAGTAGAACGATGGAGCGCGGGAGAGAGAAAGAGAGGAGAGAGAGAAGAGAAGAGAGAAAGAGAGGACGAGAGAGCAAAGAAGTGAGAAAGAGAGAAAGAAAGGAAGAGCGATAGAAGCGAGAGAGAAAGAGAGAAAGAAAGGAAGAGAGATGGAAGCGAGCGAGAAAGAGATGAGAGAGAAAAGAGAGAAAGAAAGGAAGAGACATGGAAGCGAAAGAGAAAAAGAGAGAAGAGAGGAAGCGAAAGAGAAAAAGAGAGAAGAGAGGAAGAGAAAGAGAAATATAGAAGAGAAGAAGAGAGCAAGAGAGATGGCAGCGAGAGAGAAACAGAGAGAGAGAGAAGGGGAATGAAAGAAGATAGAGAGAAAGAGAAGAGAAGAGAAAGAAAGGAAGAGAGATATGAAGAGAAAAGAGAGAAAGAAAGAGAAAGATAAAGAGAGCAGAGAGAAAGAAAGGGAAAGACAAGAAAGATAGGAAGAGAAAAAAGAAAGACAGGAAGAGAGAGAGAGAGAGAGAGAGAGAGAGAGAGAGAGAGAGAGAGAGAGAGAGAGAGAGAGAGAGAGAGAGAGAGAGAGAGAGAGAGAGAGAGAGAGAGAGAGAGAGAGAGAGAGAGAGAGAGAGAGAGAGAGAGAGAGAGAGAGAGAGAGAGAGAGAGAAAGATAGAGAGAGAGCGGAAGAGACATCAAAGGCCCCGACTAAAATATGGATGTTTGGTGGAGGGCCGATATACAGGTCGGTGCAGAATTCGGTCACCAAGTCTAAACCTACATTAAAGGGCGGTTGTTGTTTTTATTTTTCCCCTGGAGACCCCTCTCCTTCATGTTTAGCCCCATTAGTTTTGACAAATTAAGACGTTTGCTCCATTAGTTTTGGACATTCTAAGACCTTTCGCTCCATTTATTTGCCAATATTAAGACCTTTCCTGTCATTTAGGTGTCGATTCTTTCCCCGCGAGCGATAGCGAGCCTGTAATTTAGGAAGAACCGGCACATTTATCTACCGAAAAATGTACAAATTTGTCTCGAAGGAGAGTCTCGGGAGTGTTTTTTTTTAAAGCTTGATAGAGGTCTAGGGAGCAAATTAAAAGACAATAATTATTATGGTGATCATAAAACCAAATAATATAAATACTAATAACAATGATCATACTAATACTAATAATACTAATGATACTAATATAACTAAAGTCAACTGAGTAACCAAAATATGCACCACCCTGTAAACAAAATTAAAAAAACAGAGTATAGACTGGAGAGGCAGGGACGACATGTAAAAATAAACATAGAAAAGGTTATGGGGGGAGGGGGGGGGGTAGATGGGGGGAGGGGGGTATACTGTATGGCTACGATCAAAAATTGGTTCTAACATATTCTGATTCGCTGGACACATTTTTTGTTATGTTGTAATCTATTTGTTATTTGCAAAGCTGACCATTTCTGTCTCTGGTTGTTTTACATATACTGTACTGTACTGTGGTGTAAATAATAAATTAGGGGTTTGCGAAGTTGTAAAGGCCTTCCCGCTTAACCCATGAACTACGCAATAATGGACAAAATAAGAGGTCAAGTTGAGGGAGGGAAAGGGGGGTGGGGTATAAACCGGGGTGGGTGGGGGGGAGTGAAGGATGTGTGTCATACAATTTTGAGACATTTCCCGACACGGGCATGGTATTTGAGGGATTCTTTTTACACGTTTAAAAACCGTGCCTTCCGTGAGGCCTATCACACTTTACAGGTTAATAACTGAACTGAACTTACACACACACACACACACACACACAATACAAACTGAGACAGAACATGAGCACACCTCAATTCCTTTAATCTACAAATAGGTGAATACATACACACACACACATACAGTAGGCCTATATATATAATTATATACAATAAAACCCCGCGCTTTCGGACTAATCGAGGGATCTACCTGTTCGAAAGCGCGAAATTCCGGAAGCCAGAATATCCAGATCATCCTCTGTCTTTCGGACTACAATACAAAAGAGAGAGAATAAAATACGAAAGACAGAGTCCGAATACAATCTCTAGCTTCCGTAAAAAGTACGGAAATAAGAGAATAAATGTACGAAATAGGACGAAGTTTTATTTTACATACCTGAGATTGTTGAAAAGATGGATTAGTGTATAATCCAGGATGCAGCAAGAGTGGTAGAGTAGTAGAGTGCCAATTAGGATGAGTAGGTCAGGTCAGGTGAAGGTATTGAGGGATAAGCTTTTACAACGGCACCTCGTAGCTACTTTCTCCTTTCCTCTTTTTTCTGAAGAGTGTAGAGGGAATTAGGAGTGTTGCAGAGAGGAAGCTGTTGGAGTGGCTTTGTTATGCGTGTTATTAGTCTGTATACGTCGTCGAGGTGTCCCCCGACTGGGGTGTAACCATGTGAAACACACTAGGACGTACTATAGGTAGCACCAACGAACTTGGCACACATTTCGATCCCTTACCTCTTCGTAACTCAAAAGGGCCTTGAACAAAATGGCTGCATAATTATATCCACACCTATTTCTTGATGGACTCTTCCCAAATGGTAGAAAAATCAGCCCGATTGCTTTCATTCATTTTGAGTTATATGAAATTAAGGGGTCCAGATTATTGTCAAGTTCGTTGGCGCTACCTATACCACACCCACTAAATGTCCGCCTTGGCTGGGATTGAACCCAGGTCAAGCAGATTCACAGAGGAGTGGTGGATGGAGTGCCAAACAGAGACGGCATCGAGTGGTAGCGGAGTGCCAAAAACTTTAAGGGGGGATGGTTCACTTTTTGGGCGATTTTTGTATGTACAGTATTAATTATTTTTCTAGTTTCCTCCCTAGACCTCCATCAAATTAAATATAAAACATCCATTAGATCCCCCTTCTAGATTAATTTGTAAAAAAAATCGGTAGAAAAATGTCACGGCCAAAGGCCGGTTCTTCCAACATTAGAAACTCCCTATCATTCGCCAGGGAAAAAATCGACACCTAAATAGCATGAAAGGTCTAAATATTGACGAAGAAATGGGGCAAAAAGTCTTAAAATCGACTAACTAATGGGGCAACCATCTTAACATCTGAAAACTAATGGGGCTAAACATGAGGGAGAAAGTAGTCCAGAAAACCGGCCCATCCCCCCTTAAAACAAACAGATTCCTATTCAGCACTTATAATAACTGTGCTCATAAAACCGGCCCATCCCCCCTTAAAACAAACAGATTCCTATTCAGCACTTATAATAACTGTGCTCATAAAACCGGCCCATCCCCCCTTAAAACAAACAGATTCCTATTCAGCACTTATAATAACTGTGCTCATAAAACCGGCCCATCCCCCCTTAAAACAAACAGATTCCTATTCAGCACTTATAATAACTGTGCTCATAAAACAGAGAGATCACTGTATAATAGTCTATTAATTCGCTGTAAGTAGGCTAGAAATTATGTCCTCTAACCTCTGTAACTCAAAAAGGGCTAGAGCAAATTGGCTGTAAACTTCAACATATATACCTTGACCGACTCGTCCCAAATGGTAGAAATATTAGCTAGATTATTATAGTCGTTTTTGAGTTACAGAGGTTAGAAGTCATGATTTCTCGCCTACTTAAATCGAATAGACTATAGCACTTAGATTTTCACTGTGCTTGGGTATAATTTTCTACAGGGGTATTTATTCATTCACTTACACACTAATGAATGAATAAATTATAATTATTAGGGTGAATGGGGCCGCGCCATACTTCAGTTTAGTTCAGTTGGAATTCGGGAAGTTTAGCCTTAACGTCGGCACTTCCCCAAGAGGTTTTGTTATTTTTTTCTTGATGGAGGGTGTGGTGAAGGTATTGAGGGATAAGCCTTTACAACGGCACCTCATATCTACATTCTACTTTTCCTATTTTACTGAAGTGTAGTCTATATCCTCTTCTGTGGCTCTATCACTTCGACTTGGGGAGCCTTTATCGCTTGATGTTGAGCCTGGGTCACTCATCATGACGGGAACACATGATAATCCAGGGGAACAGTTGATGCCGGAGGACAAGATGCGGTAACACTCGGGATTTGTAAACTATGCGTCAGGGTGGGTACCAAGAATCCTCTGCGGTCCGATTACATTTTCTCTGCTTCTGGATTATATACGGAAGCGGAGGAATACGGCCCGGATATTTCATACAGACGAAAGCTTGCAGTTCCGTGTTTCATTGTCCTAGCGAGTACAAGAAAAAAAAAAAAAAAAAAAAAAAAAATATATATATATAGATATATATATATATATATATATATATATATATATATATATATATATATATATATATATATATATATATATATATATATATATATATATATATATACTGTATATATATATTTTGTTTAAATAGTTGCGAATGCACTTATTACATACTTAATTTTAGTCTCTCATAGAGGGTCGATGGAAAAGGGCTACACATGTACTGTATCTGAGACTAGTTGCCCTCACTGATATATATGTATGTATAATTATTATATTGTAAGAGTTTAGCCATAGAAAATTGAATGGATATAACACATTCAATTTTCTATGTTTCCAGGATGCGGGACGAGGACCCACTCTTACATGCATCCCACCAACCTCTTTACCCAACCTCCGACCATTGCAACACGATAACTACTTAATTAATTAATATAACAACAATTATCATAATCAGTAGTTGAACTCAATTATAGGCAGTAGGCTAGTGATGGAACAAATGTCTATTTTCATTATTTGTGAATGTGAATGCAAATATTGAAGAACAGGCACAAGAAAACAGGCACTTCAAACCGATTTGAGACCGTCACTGCATGCATACTTCCTCATCATCCGAGAGCGTTAGGATGTTCCAAGACCCGACTCGAGCCTTCGCTGGCCTTCGGGGTTGTGAAACATTGTGCCGCCGTGATGACCCCCAAAATTAAAAGTTGTGCCAGGGGGCTTGACACACTTCTGAGCACAGGGGTCCCAGAGGATTTTCCCTGCACTCATCATAATGGATGATATACTGTAGTCCGGTGGGCCAGGCCAACCGAAAAAGGTTGGTGGGCTCGGTCCACTGACTCCTGAGCTTGGAAGAGGGATTCTCCAGCAAGTCTGGGCTGGGGTCATTTTCACGACCCCTGGACCCCTTCTAATTTGGTTTTAGTCGAGGGCATTGTTTTTACATGGGCTGGGCACAAATCCTGCCCCAACCAGCTCCCATTCGATCCCCTCACATCACTGGATCTATGGAGGGATGTTTCTTATACAGGGTATTTCTTCCCTTAGACAGGTTACTTGCCATGGCTATACGAGTCCCATCCACCAGGAACGGGACATCACACACCTTTGCTTTAACCTAACATTCAGACAAAAGAACTCGCTGTGCATCCAAAACCACTGCCGCCCTTGCCCCCACATACATGCTTATCACCACTTCCAGTAACTTCCATCTACTCCATATTTGTTCAGTAGGCCTACATTCCATTGTCCGAGTTTTTCAATTCTGTCATAAGTTTCTTCCAAGGCCAAAAAGGCAGCAGAAAACTTCCTTTACTTCTCCAAAATACACCTACACATCATCTTCCCTTCCTAAACTCCTACTCTTCACTTAGCCTACTCATTATTCTGGTATCTCCCTCACTTCAGTGTTAGTAGGTTTGTATTGTTCTTCATTGAACATGCTGCACTTATGTAACTATATATTAGTTATCCATCAATTTTACGTTTTCTTTTAAAAATAAAAGAAAACGAACCATTATATGATATAATGTTTTAAACATATTATGGTCCCAATTGAGGCTTTAGCTTAATATTTGTGGCTAGACAAAACAAGCTATGAAGGATTGTACAGTATTTGTTTTACACATAGGGCCTACTATATGTGTTGGTAAATCTGCATAAAGCTTCTGCATTGCTAGTATTGATGATTTTGGTATCACTGGATAGGTTATTTATCAAGCTATCCACTCCACTTAGTTTCATGGCATTTTATAAACTCTAAGGCCATTAACCCAGGAAATACTAGACACCCCTAGGACTCGCCATTGCCCTGTGCTAGACCTAGGCCGATCTCTTCCAAAGTGCAACGAAAACCACATCATCGTGCAGGAATGAAACCGTGCATCCAACCATATATATATGAATACCCAAAAGATTCGTGGATGAGGTGTTACGGTGGTCCGTAGTTGAAAACGTGGCTCAAAATCGGTAACGAGCGGCTGTGCATATGGGAGTATTGGTCGGATGGAGGCAATAGATGAGGGGCAATAAATGTCATTGGATTTTCACCCCTAAAGCCAGCTGACAGTCACACTTGTTTTTGTTATTGGGAGTGTTTTGGTGTCTGTTTGACATCTCTTCTTCCGAGAGGAGAGTCGCAGACCACCAGTAAAACCTCTCGAGCGGGCCGGTTGCAGCCGGTGGGTTAAGCCTAGCTGCCATGCAGCCTTGGTATGGCTGCATAAAAATTGCATTCCAGCCAGCAACTGTCAATTAAATAGGCCTGATGTGGATTAGTGTTGATCCTATCAGCGTCGAAACTGGGCCCTGATAGTATATCAGTTTCACAACTCCCTTCTGGCCATTAGCCTACTACAAGTGGGAGACATGCAGGTGTAATGATAAGAAACCAACAATATACAGAACCAATGTATCGTATTCAAGCTTAACAAGTATCCTTCACTGGGCTAAGACTAAATTCCCTATAAGGAGCCATTATACTCACCTCTTAGCCTTGATTGTAGTGGTCCAATTGTAGTGGACGAGGTACGCTTTGTCACAAAACCATATCAGGATTACGTATTGTGGTGGGGAGGACAAGCAACCGACAGTCGCTGGCTGGAACATGTTATGTCCTGGTCAACTCAAGGCTGCAGTATAATTGGAGATAGGTTTAGTGCACATGCATGCATGTATGTATGAATTTAGTGGCGCTAGACTCAAGCCTGCCACACACATTCGGCTTGAAATGCATGTCCTGTGTTGCCATTGCCACCTAGCTTCCTTTGCCGAGTTATTCTCTTTTTGCCTCCGTTATACAGAGAGCAACTCCAATTTGTTCTTATGATACACACACTTGCTGACTTACATAAAATTACATGCAATATACACTCTACATAACTTGAATCAAATGTATAGCATTTCTTCTTTTCTGGAGTTAAAGCTGGAATTCATTGACTTTTTCCACGAACACACAGAACATTTACAATGTGAATGCTTGAATATGTTCAGCATGATTACAGACACCACTTTACAACCACAGCCACTCCAACAGTACAGTAACATTCAACATACACTTGATACACTAGACACAAACTGGCTACCTTGCGCCGACAGGATATGGCTGTAGTACAATGATGCAGTGTTTGCCACCATGCACTCCCTGCTCAATAGCTGGGCTAGGGTGGATGCCATGATCGTATCAGGGACTTCAGTGAACAGTTGCCACAGATTGCTAGACTGCACCGTCCACCACAACACTGGTGTCTGTCAAATAGCACGCTGGCTGGCCCGAGACTCAAACCCTCGACTTCACGGTTACCCGGCAAGTGCTCTATCAACCGCGCTACTTAATATTCCAATAGTCGGTGATTAAAAGGCGACAATTATTCCGGGAATCATATATTTTGTAAATAAAGGGCAACATACATGAGATGATAAACCAATATACAGAGCCAGGTGGAGGGGTGGTTACTGTAGGGTCCTCACTACAGCCAGCTCAGAAATACCCACCCCCCAAGCTCTCGGACTCAAAAGGGATGTGAGCAATAAGTGGCATTTCTTTATTTTGTATCGTCCCAGTTTTGGTTTGTTTATTTTGCAAGTTTTACTATTTAATTTCTACCATTTCTCTCTCTCTCTCTCTCTCTACCGAATGGAAAGAATCAACCAGGAGATATGAGTGAATTTTTACTGCCCATTTGCTCTAACCCTTCGTGAGTTACAAGAAGACAAGGGAGAAGCAACCAGGCAATAAGTGTGAACATTTACAGCCCGTTTGTTCCAGCCCTCGATTGTTGACGAGTGACCATACTCTATTTTTTGTAAGCCGACGTGAAATTGGCTTGTTCCCATCGTAAATATTTGGGTATTACAACATTTTTTAAAGCTAAATATGATGCTAACTACGAAAACATGTTCGTGATATGACGCAGACACACAGTTGTTTCTTATCTGGCCATTAGTTATCGAGGAGTGAGATTTCCGCCAACTTAAAGAAAATAGAGTACTATATAGGGGTGAAAATTTCTGGCCTGGTGGTAGTGAACATGGTACAATCGGGGGTATTAAGTGTTGTCATAGATTCCAGTGGTTTTCGCTCAACAAGTGTTATTGGTATCTTTATAGTTACTGGGAAAAGTGCTTATCCCTCAGAGAATTAGTCAATGTCCGAAACTTTGTGAAATATCTGACAACACTTATTAACCTCGACCGTACAGCAGTAATAGGGTTTCGGGACTGACACCACGGCTCGGGTCAACAGGTCATTGATGGCAGTTTGGGGGGCGACTCTAGAACTCCGACTACAACACAGATCAAGGATACAGTCAATATCAGCTGGGAAATTAAAGGGATGTCAACGTTCGCATCGGGTAGAAAGTCTGTTTATTTTCAGCTGAAGGTAAATTGTCATGTCCTCATCATGATAACTCCGCTATTACAGAGATTTTGTACCGAGACATGTTATTAATAAATGTTTGGTTTTGTACCGAGATATGTTGTTATTAATAAATATTTGGTATCTATATGATGCCGAGACATAGTAGTTTCACATATTTCCATTAAGTCTCGAGATATTAGTTGGTAAGGGGTGCAATTTACCATCAGCTGGAAGAAATTAGACTATATTATACTATAAAACAAGTACAATAAGGGGAAAAACAAAAATAACAAAAATTAAAACCCTCTTTCTGAAATATATGGGATGTCAAAGTTCGTATCAGGTACAGTATTATGCTAGAAAACACGTACAATAAGGGAGATAAAACAAAAATACAATAAATTAAAATCCTCTCTTTTAGACAATTCATGGGACTTTTAGCTCAGCACCTCTGAAATGCACGGGATGTCAGCAATCTCAACAGGTAGAACGCTAGAAAACAAGTACTGTATGGGGAAAATATAACCAAATGCAATATATTTAAAACCCTCTCTTTTAGACTATGTACATAATTATGACTCACATCTCCCGACTAAGCTTCAGGTCTCCCTCACTATCCGATGCCCTGATCTACGTTATTATTATAAGTTTTAGGCGTTTGAATTGGGTTTTAACTAGTCTGAGATTGCATCCCCATTTACCCTATTAATTTTAGGCTTCGCTATACAATTTTTCTATTTAAGATGGGGTTTTCAGGAACGTAACCCAATCGTATATCGAGGGAGACCTGAACCTGTTAGAGGGACCATGGCACGAGGAAGGACCACCCACGTAATGAGCGGTAAAATAGCTGGTAATGTATAAAGGCGTCGACGTAATGACCGGAAATGAGCGGTAAAAAAACAGGTACCGGTAAGATGACGTAACTTCGGACGGGGAGATAACTTCGGACACTGTAGAAAAAATATACAATGACCCACAGTTATGGGATAAATGATGTTATGGAAAAACAAGCATGTCTGCGGTGTTCTTCCATAATGCAGTCATTTTTCCATAACTGTAGCTTACATACTTTTATCCAGAAATGTCCGAAGTATAGCCCCCGTCAGAAGCTAGGTAATTTCACGGTAATGTATAAAGGCGTGTTTGTAACTGTCTGTATAGTAACACCGCGGTACCTCTGAACTTGTAAAGGCGATAATAAATATGAGATTATCAAAGAATATACTTTTATGGAGTTGGGAAATGTGTAGAAACAAAATAATCGGAAGTCACTTAAAACCTACGGAAAAATAGCAGATACAACAAATTTATCAGATAGTCTATTGAATATAGACTTGGAAACAGAACATAAATACAGATGAAAATATAAAAGACATCTATGACAAAACTTAGCCCTATCAAGATCCAATACGTATTTCTTCTATGTTTTCTGTCTTGATAACTTAATGCATAAATGCGCAGAATTTTGATGTGAGTATCCTAGGTTCGAGTCCTTGGAGTGCCACATGTATTTGTTGATTTCATTAATTGAGTTTACAAGTAAAAGTTGGTTGGTGAAAAAAATATATAATAATTAGAGGGAGGGCTGTGTGGGAAGAGGGATGAAACTGATAATCAGGTACCAGAAATTAATCAAAGAATACACAATAGAGGCGTCAGTTTTAATTTAGATACAGCAAGACATTTATACAGTATTTATATTAAATCTATATTGGGTGATGGAAGTGGAACAGATACTGGATAATAATGTTAATAACAATAACATAAAAATAACAGTTTATAAATTATTCGTGGCACCAGCATATATTATGAAAAGCCTATCCCCAAAACTAGCGGACAATACAGGTCTCCCTCACTATCCGATGCCCCGATTTACGATATTATTATAGGTTTTTAGGGGATTGTGTTTGGGTTTTGGCTGGTCCTAGAACGCTTCCCCATTTACCCGAGAACGCATCCCCATTTACCCGAGAACGCATCCCCATTTACCCCATTAATTTTAGGGTTTGCTATATGATTTTTCTATTTAACCCCTTCAGCACAACGACATAATTTTCATCATATTCTGGTTACCTTTAGAAGATTTTCCTTAGCTTATAGTCTACCTCTAGGACTCAAAGGGGTAAATACAATCTCAACTTAACCCTCCGAATACCACAGGTCCTCCTTAAGCTGCATATAATCGTCTAACATGTAGCCAGAATAAAAGGTAAAAAGGCATTATCGTGCTATATGATTTTTCTATGGAAGATCGGGTTTTCAGGAATGCAACCCAATCGTAAAGCGAGGGAGACCAGTCAGACTAACACGCTTCTAAAAACACGGGAGGGAGGGAGGTACAGTTGGCCAAATAAGTCTTGTCTCCGAGGTCATTACGTTTTGCTCGCTGTGTCCTGTGTTAATGTCTGTCAGATGTTAAATAGGGTGTGTAAAGATAGGACCATGTATCTCACTCGAAACAATAAATTGATGTCTAGATAGTGCTGATACCAATTATTGATTGAAATATACTTGGTGCTGCGACATCACTTATTTGGCCGACTGTACAAGCGAGATGACGATGGCAGGATGAGGGCGTACATTAAGGGGGAGGTAGTCGCTTTTTCTCCCTTGTGTTTAGTCCCATTACCTTTGAGATATGAATACGTTCGTTCCATTAGTTTGGCGATTTTAAGACCTTTCGTCCCATTTCTTTTGTGAATAAACTTTATTATGCAAGTGTTACATTATAATATATAGATCTTTCGAGACATTTAGCGGTCAAATTTTACCTGACGAGCAATGGCGAACCTGTAATTGTAGGGAAGAACCGGCCTTTGGCCGAAACATTTTTCTACCGAAAAATTTACAAATTTATCTCAAAGGGTGGTCTAGGGGGGTGCCTTTTTAAGCTTGATGGAGGTCTAGCGAGGTTACTATAAAGTTCTCTGTGGATGAAGCAGTGTATGTATAAAATAAATAAAAAAGTCAATAAATATACTCAAAACTAAGCACCTCCCCCTTAAAACCATTCTACGGTGATTACAATGAGGGTGAAACTAATACAAATATGGAGGGGTTAGAATCGACATGACGAGGCGTGGAAACATTTTTTGTCGGGCGACGTCATAGCTATAACAATATTTACAAGTCACGACGCCGCGCCGGGTTTGTATATAAGTATCTACATATATATTTATTTTGTTTACATAACATTATTATAGGCAGCGCCGACGAACTTGACGATAATCTTCACCCTTTTACTTCTCACAACTAAAAATTAATGTAAGCAATCGAGCTGACATTTTCGGACTGCCACATGGATTTGTTGATTTCATTAATTGAGTTTAGAAGTAAATTTGGTTGGTGTAAAGAACATACAAATTTCTATCATTTGGGAAGAGCCCACCAAGAAATAGGTGTGGATGTTTACAGCCAGTTTGCTTTAGGCCCTATAGAGTTATGAGAAGTTAATGGGTCAAAATTATTGTCAAGTTTGTTGGCGCTACCTATAGCACCAACGAACTAGACAATAATCTTGATCCCCGACCTCCCTGTAACTCGAAAGGGCCTAGAGCAAACTGACTGTCAATATCCACACCTATTTCCTGGCGGACTTATCCCAAATGATAGGAACGTCAGCCCGATTGCTTTCATTCATTTCGAGTTATAAGAAGTTAAGGGGTCAAGATTATTGTCAAGTTCGCTGGCGCTACCTTTAGTGTCATTTATTCTTGTATTAAGCCGCTGTCACATGAGCGCTTTTTCCGTCAATTTTCCATGAGCAAGTTTTTTCTGGTGATATTTGGGGATATTTTTGCATTGGATTCGGAAACTAGATCGAAGTTAGATAATGTTTGCTAGTTTAATTCTTATGGAACTTGTATTTTGAAGCTGCCAGATAACAATTGCCCGTAAAAATTGACGGAAAAATCGCTCGTGTGACTCCGGCTTGACTATAATCTGGCTAACATACAACTAGATATCGGTACGAAAAACTACACACGTAAGGTCGAAGGGTTTGCGTTTTGACGATGGGAGGGTTTAGTTCAGCGTCCCCTAAATTAAATACAAATGGCACAGGTTTACAATAGCTACAGAAAATGGGTTACAGGTCTCCCTCATTATCCGATGCCCCAATTTACGACATTAATATGGTGGTGTAATGGTTTAGATGCTTATGTTCTGGGTGTGGTGTCCCAAGTTGGAATCCCGGGAGGACCATATGCATTCATTAGTTTATTCAAGTGCATTGGGGTTTATAATTGATGATTAATATTAAGAACGGGGTGTAATTAATTACTATAAGTTTTTAGCTGGTCTGAGAATGCATCCCCATTTACCCCATTAATTTCAGTGTTCGCTATACAATTTTTCTATTAAAGATCGGGTTTTCAGGAACGTAACCCAATTGTATATAGAGGGAGACCTGCATAAATATCAACAGCCCACTGGAAGGGGAAACTAGGCAATCCTGCTCTGTGCAACTCTCCAACCCAAGAGTGAAAAGTTACTCTGTCTTTCTTCTATTCAACAGCTGAGCTCTGGAACTCTCTCCCAGAATCAGTCTTTCCCTCTTCCTATGACTTACATTGCTTCAAACTCTGTGTGTCCAGGCATTTTGGCTCTAACGTCCCTTGATTTTGGACCTGTCACTCTTTCAACTTTGGGGGAGGCACTCGCTATAGGCAGTTCTGCCTTTTGCCTCCCTCACTCACATAGAAAAAGACAAAACAAATTTTTTTCCGAACCTTGGACTACATTTGCCGACTTTTTCAGCGTACTGTACCGGTAAGTGGAATACAGATTAACGTTTGTATTGCCTAACTTCACTTTCCAGTGGGTTCACAGTTATTTATTTACCAAACATAATTGAGGCTACCTCATTATATATCATAGAATTCATACTTTCATTCATATTTTCATTCAAGCAGGTATCACACGAGCACGTTTTCCAGCAATTTTCGATGGGCAAGTTTTTAATCGTAATATTTTAAGACCGAAAGAGAGGTGGAAGGATGGAGTGAGGACGTATATGGATGAAGGCGGTGCTGGTTGGGAGGAGGGGCGTCGACTGACTGGGGACAGAGGTACATTAGGGCGGTTCGTTCGTAGCCAACCCTTCGGAGATCATGGCGTCAGGCAACAGATAGATAGATAGACATTAAATTCAGAAACTAGACACAAGTTAGATTATATTAGGAGGCTTAATTCTGATAAAGCTTAAATTTTGAAGATACCAGACTACAATTCCCTGTAAAGATTGACGGAAAAAGCGCTCGTGACACAGGCTTAACCCTTTCAAGCTCCAATACGCATTTCTGTTTTGCTTTCTGGTAATTATTAGAAGATTTTATTCAGATTAGGAAGGGTGTATGGAAGTCAGAGGGTTGATTGAGATAGTCTTTACCCTTTTAATACCCACAGATCCTTCCTAAGCTGCATAAAATTGTCTAATGAAAGCCAAAATATACTTCTAAAACGCGTCAGAGCTTCAAGGGGTTAAGACAGACTTCTCCCCCGGCATTCGAGTGTACCTCAGTATATTTAACAACTAGGGTAACAAACAGTTTTCTTAGATAAGTTTCCAGGCTATGGGGTACGTCTTATAAAGGGGGAATCTTATGTGGCGAAATATATGGTATACAGTAACGCCGTTTTCTTACACACTTCTCCAGGCGATGGGGCGAGTCTTATAGGATGAAAAATATGGCATACGACTCACTATAGAAGATGAGAAAATATACTACGCACTGGTACAAAGGTCTCCCTCACTATCCATGACCCAATTTACGATATTATTATAGGTTTTAAAAGGTTTGGGTTTGGGTTTTGGCTGGTCCCACAACACATCCCCATTTACCCCACAAATTTTAGGGTTCGCTATATGATTTTTGTATTTAAGATCGGGTTTTCAGTAACGTAACCCAATCGTAAATCGAGGGAGACCTGTAGAAAATGAGGAAATAGACTACACACCAGTATACATACTGGGTTTTGAACTCACTGCCGCTAGCAGAAGCTGCCAGATCAGTGTTGCAGAGACAAGTAGTGGAAGCAGGCGCTTGTGTAAATTCACCTTCAGTCTTGTATAAGGAGTTCCATTTTCCGAGCTTCATATCAAGGAGCATAACATATACAGTACATTATTCTATATCGCTGCTATTAAGAGTAAAAATATAGTTTCTGTCTAGGCCCACTCTCATCTTCGTGAAACTATAAGAAAAATAATTGTTCACGACTTAAACCTTCATGAGTAAAAATATAAATATAGTTTCTGTCTATACCCAGTTACCCACTCTCATCTTCGGGAAACTAAAGGAAAAATAATTCTTCGCGACTTTAACCTTTAACCCCTTCTGTACCGACCACGTTTTTCTTATGATTGTCTTACTATATTTAGACTATTTTCAGCATCTTAAGAAGGATCAGTTGTAGTAAAAAGGGTTAAGTGAGATAGTTTGAAGCCTGTTAATTGCTGAAGGCTCTTTTTAAACTGAATAAAATCGAATACTAGTAACCAGAATAAAGTTAAAAGGACGTCGCGGTACAGAAGGGGTTAAGACTAAAAGTAAAAAATTATAGTTTCTGTCTATACCAACTCTGTCAAATCATACTCCGTCTTACCGCACGGGGCGAATCCGTTACAAAACTTCACTGTTAAAAATGTCTGTCTACAAATGTCAACAAATTTTCGGTATAAACGTTACAAAATTTCAACGACACGATCTACCCAGAATAAAAGTGAGGCAAGCTTTGTGATGTTTGTAATGCACATGGACCACAACATTCTTCAGTGCCACTTTGGTTCGTATTCGTAGATAAGTTCTAACATTGTCGGTGATTACTGCTGTCGTTTGTTCATATTCGTAGCCAATCACTATGTTATCTTAGTTGATATTATTGCAATGACAAGTACAGGAACATTAATAGTTCTCGCATAGCAATTACTGTACAACCATATTCCTAGCCAGTCAATATATTGTTGTAGTACCCCAGACTGTCTACCTGAACAGTCCCGAGTCTGGTAGACCGAAGCCGCTCCAGATGCTCAGGCCCCCGAAGAGCCCAGGGTGAGACGAGATCTGTCTCCGAGGGTGCAGCGGGGGAGGGGATCATGAGTTCGTGAGCTTGCACCCCCGGGCCAATGCCCCCACCGTCCACAGCCCCCCTTGCAGTGCCACCCAATCGGGTGATCTCACCAGCACCCAGAAAGAAAAGTAATACAGTAAAAGAGACAGATGTTAAGTCAATATGTGTTGGTAGTTGTTGTAAGTGCAATAGGGAACATTATTATAGTCCTCTCCTAGCAATTGCAACCACTAACATATTGACTGGCTCGGAATATGTCAAAACTAAAGTACAGGTCTCCCTCACTATCCGACACCCCGATTTATGATATTATTTTAGGCTTCTAGGTGTTTGTGTTTTATGATATTATTTTAGGCTTCTAGGTGTTTGTGTTTTATGATATTATTTTAGGCTTCTAGGTGTTTGTGTTTTATGATATTATTTTAGGCTTCTAGGTGTTTGTGTTTTGGCTGGTCCCAAGAATGCATCCCCATTTACCCCATTAATTTTAGGGTTCACTATACAATTTTTCTATTTAAAATCGGGTTTTCAGGAACGTAACTCAATCGGAAATCGAGGGAGACCTGTACTGACCACCGACACTAATGGAGCTTGTCTAGGGATACACACCTTTGTACTAATAGCAATACATATACTCCAGACAAGATCACTTCAAAAAATAGTGCATACTGTACCTCTATAATATTATGCTAGTCACTTAGACCTCATGAAAGCAATTTGCATTCATGCAAACCACTTAAATATAACTGTGGTACCGAAGCACTTGTAGTATAGGCCTTTCAACACAGTCCCAAACCAACTATTGCCAAATTTTCTAGTCTTTCTTCTACTTGACACGTGAACTCTGAAACTCCCTCCCTCAATCAATCTTTCCTTCATCCATCACTTAAACTGCTGTAACATTTTGTGTGTCCAGGCATTTTACAATTCTAGACTCTTGATGATAATAAAAACACTAGTTGATTGAGATAATACTGCAGCAGGTTTCAACATACCAAGTTCCATAAAAAGTACGGAGTGCCATATTAATTTTTACGCATGAAAAACAGTGTAGCGAAGACCAGTCAGCAGCCAGTGAACCCTTTTAGTAGTATGGCACCTTTACCACATTATTCTGGCCGACCTTAGAGGACTTTATTCAGCTTAGGAAGACCCTCTACGAATCCAAGGATTACAGATCTCCCTCACTATCCTAATGTACAGTAAAGTCTTAGTATGGTACTGTCTTGTAGCATTGTTGAGGTTGGTGTGGTTTGTAGATACTGCAGGTGCAGGGATTGGGCCTGAGTAAATAGATAGATAAACAGGGAAGACCAATGGGAATAAAAAAGGTTAATACTATCTCAATGAACCCTCTGGCTCCCTCTGGCTCCCTCAGGTCTTTCCGAAATTGATTAAAAAAAATTAGCGATTGCCACAATGAAAGGAAAACAGAATGTGTCAATGTATAAGGAAATACAAGGAAAGGGCCGGGTAATTGACTCACACAGGACCTTCGTAAGCTGAAAAATATCCCTTAATGTTAGCCAGATTGAAGAGAATAATGGTACCAGCGCACTAGTGAAGGAAATCTCTGTAACATCTGAGAGCTCATTCATAAAAAATCAAATCTCCTTAAGAATTCTTACCACTAAATACTCATGAGAGAATCTGGTAGTCATCGAAATAAAAATAATAATAATAATAATAATAATAAGAAAAATTATTTAAATACCTAAGAAAATTCATAACAGTAAGACATAACCATAGACAATGAGATATGGATAAAAATGGTACGGTAACTATGATATACTATTTAACACTATCAATAAATAACTTAGAATAGACAAATCGCTTATCATAGAACCCACTTTTACCATTAATCTATAAATTATCAGTTAAAATATATGAAAAACTATGAGGATCAACTGCAGGAGTAACGGTAGAATATTGCAAAGGGAACTAAAAAAATATGAGAATTAACGGTCAATATTAAAATAAACTAATTCATCAGAGAAAATACATAAACAAATACAGTATGTGAAACAATTGCAAGAATAACTGCAAATGGAACTAAAATATATGAGAATTAATGTTCAATATACACAAAAAGAATAATCGTTCGACTATGAGAATAAAATTGGAATACCTGTACTGTATTGCAAATTGTATGTATATACTCAGGCACATACCCCATTGCTGGAGGTGGCCGATTCGAGACAGGGCCCGAACAGCAATAACATTCAAGGGTATGGTGATGGGCTGGTCTATCAGAGTGAGAACTGAGCGATCTCTGCCATACCCATAGATTACTCTGACTGTTCCTTGTACTTATATATTTTCTAGATCTCAAGTGACGGCGTCTCTTCCGTGGATTGACCTCCCAATCTACCAAGATTGGAAGCCAAAGCGTCAAATTTTTCCTTTGCCCCTCAACTTTCTCTTCATAATTGCTGAGGGGCACAGGGCCCTGGGTGGGGCTTTGGTTTCCCAGGCGTTTCCTCACCCTCCTCAGCTCCCCGCCATGGAGCAGCTTCGGTCACCCAGGCTTTATTGTGGTCGGCAGGGAGGGTCCTGTGGGGGCGCTCGGTTATGGCCTTGGCCTTGCTCGGGGCCTTGGGGCTGTTCGGCCAGGCAGCTTGGGGAACAGCAACAACAATAAAATTCAAGGGTTCTAATTCTCAGGGTCCAGGACCACTTTTGCGTTCCCTCGCCCCTAACTCTGTCTCGATGAGTAGGAGAATTTTGCAAGGGGAGGAGGATTCCTAGCCTCCTGCCCCCAAAGTACAAAAGTACAAAATATAGCTACAGGTCTCCCTCACTATCCGATGCCCCAATTTACGAAATTATTTTATGTTTTTTAGGTTTGGGTTTGGGTTTTGGCTGGTCCGACAACGCATCCCCATTTCCCCCATACATTTTAGGGTTCGCTATACGATTTGTGTATATTAGATAGGGTTTTCAGGAACGTAACCCAATCGTAAATCGAGGGAGACCTGAACTTCACCCTTTGAAGATTATGACGCATTGTGACAGTTTATTCTGGCTATCATTAGACGATTTTATACAGCTTACGAAGGATCTGTGGGAATTATATTGGTCAAGACAATCTCACTTAACCTTCTGACTTCCATATACCCTTCCTAATCCGACTAAAATAATCTAAAAACAGACGGAAAACATAAAAGAACCGCGCATCGGATCTTGAAAGGGTAAGAGGCAACAAAGCAAAATCTAACTACAGTACGCGGATCGAACGAGAATAACGCCGGAAAAATTGTTGTAGAAAATAAAATCTATGAACGAGGCAAAGTGATATAAAAATAAAAATAAAGATCTCTCCAGTTGCTTCTGAAAGGCTTTAATCCCTATCTGCATCGGCAATGTAATTTTAAATTCTATCCTAGCTACTTTTAGACGATTTTATTAAGCTTGGGAAGGCTATGTGGTCGGTAAAAAGGGTTAATTGGGATAGCTTGTACAGTAGCCTCTTCATGGGGTAGACGTCTTTCCTAAGCTGAATATAATTGTCTAAGAGTGGCCAGAATATGACAAAAATTATGTCACCGGTACTGAAAGGGTTTAACGTTAAGAATAAAAAACCAGACTATTGCAAGGGATACCGTACTAAAAATATATGGAATAATAACAAAATATTAACAGGCAATCTCTCTCTCTCTCCCTCTCATTGCTAAAGAATCCTATATAGCACTTCAACAACTATAGTCCGTTTCTTTTAAACTGACGGTAAATTGCGAAGTTTCCATCAATTATTTTGAAGATTTTGTAGTGAAATAGGGTGGTAATTATATAAACATGGTCTTAACCCTTGGGATCCGGCAAGCCTCATATGAGGCAAAATGGTCGGCTAAAAATCGCCGCTATAATCATCAGAACTCGGCAACCACGCGTTGTAGCGACGTCATCTCTACAGCATTCTGCAGACAACAAAAAGTTCTACAATTTGCAAAAACATGCTCTAGGTGGTCTCAATCAGTAGCTACTGAATTATGAAGTTGATTTTACCAAAATTCATATGAGGCCCCCCCGGATCCCATGGGTTAATATGATGCACAGACAGTAGCTTCATGAAATATGGTGTTAATTATCTAACTTTTGTCTTAATCTATCTATCTATCTATTGCCTGACGCCGCGATCCCCGAAGGGGTGGCCACGAACGAACCGCCCCCATGCACCTCTGTCCCCAGTCAGTCGACGCCCCTCCCCCCAACCAGCACCGCCTTCGTTCATGTAGTTCCTCACTCCATCCTTCCACCTCATATTCGGTCTACCTCTCCCCCTCTGTCCCTCCACCTCGCTCTCGTACACCCTCTTAGTCATTCTCTCGCTTTCCATACGTTCCATATGGCCGAACCATCTCAAGTTGTTCCTTTTCACACTTTCCAGCACATCTACCTCCACACCACACCTCCTTCTTACTTCCTCATTAGTCTGTCTATCCCTCCATGTAACTCCGCACGCACTCCTTAAGTAATTCATTTCTACTGCTCTCACTCTTGGTCTGAGTCTCTCAACCAACGTCCATGCTTCGCTTCCGTAAGTCAGTGTCGGGATTACCACACTGTCATGCAAGGACTTCTTCACTTCCATACTGACCACCCTATTTCTTGTTACTGCTTTTAGCGTTCCTACAACCCTCTTCCCCTGTTGTACCCTCTCCCGCACCTCTTCATCCATAGTCCCATCTTTACTCAACACACTGCCCAGATACTTAAAAGAGTTGACGATCTCCATAGCCTGACCGTTCAGCTTCACCTCACACTCTGTGACTTCACCCCTTTCGAAGACCATAACCTTGCTCTTCCCCGTATTTACCTTCAAATTCCGTTTTTCGCACACTGTTCCAAACTCATTTACCAGACCCTGCAACTCCCATTCATTATCACTCATCAGAACTGTATCATCCGCAAACAGCAGTATAGGTAGCTTCCACTCAATTCCCTCCCTTTTCAGCGATACACCAACATCCACTGCTCTTGATAGTATTTCTTTCATGACTCCATCCATATATACAGTAAACAACCACGGGGACATCACACACCCCTGTTTCAAACCAACATTCAGGTCAAAGAACTCGCTCTGCTCACTCTCCACACGTACTGCCGCCTTTGCACCCTCATACATGCTCTTCACTGCTTTCAGCAACTTGCCCTCTACTCCGTATATTCTAAGTACTTTCCACAAACCTTCTCTATCCACTCTGTCATAGGCCTTCTCCAAGTCCATAAAGGCAACATACACCTTTTGTTTCTTCTCCAGATACTTCTCCACAACACAATTCAGGGTAAAAATCTGATCTACACATCCTCTTCCCTTCCTAAAACCTCCCTGCTCGTCGCCTATCCATTTCTCCGTTCTCACTCTCACTCTCTCAATCACTACCCTACTGTATACCTTCCCTACTACGCTTAGAAGACATATTCCTCGGTGGTTACCACACACTCCTCTTTCCCCTTTGCCCTTATATAGGGGGACTATTATGCCAGTCTTCCAGTCATCGGGTGCACTCCCCTTCTCCCATGCTAGTTTGCACATTTTCCATACCCATTCTATCACTATCTCACCACCATACCTCAACATTTCCCCACACACTCCATCTGTTCCTGGTGCTTTCCCCAACTTCACTCTTTTCATGGCTTCCCACACTTCTGACCTCCTGATCCCCACCTCCTCCTCCACTACTTCTCTTCTTCTCCCTCCCATACCATATCCAGCTATGTTTGCTGGCTCTTCATTCCTTTCATTTAGCAACTCACTGAAGTACTCCCTCCATCTTTCGACTCTCTCTTGCTTCTCGGCTAGCATTCTCCCATTCTTATCTTTCACACCCTTACTGTTTCCCTTGCTACCTTCCCTAACTTTCTTGACTTCTTTCCAGAACAGTTTCTTACTCTCCCTCCATTTTACACTCAGATTCCTTCCAAATTCCTCATCTACTCTTCTCTTACTTTCCTTCACTACTCTCTTCACCACCCTCTTACTCTCCACGTACCTCGCTCGTTTCTGTCTCTCGGAATCTTCATTCCCTCTACTACCCAACCACTCTCTATATGCTTTCTTCTTTTCTTCCACAGCTATTCTTACCTCTTCTGTCCACCATGCTGTACCTTTCACTCCCCTCCCTCTTCTCCTCACTCCACACACCTCCTCACATGCTGCACAGATCTCATCCTTAAACACCTTGCTCATCTCCTCCACTTCCTCCATAACTTCCAGGTCGAACCCACCTAGTCGTCTTTCCACTGCTCTCCTGTACTCCTCCCTGACTTCCTCCTCCTGCAACCTCTCCACCCTCCTCACCATTCCACCCTCCTCTCGCCTCCCTCCCGCTCTCCTCACCCACTTCTTTTGTATCCTAACCTTAGCTACCACTACATAATGATCAGACAGACCCCCTCCAATACCCCTATACACCCTAGCATCCATCACAGATTTCTTCATTCGTTCATCCACACATACATAATCAATCAATGACTTTCGTTCCACCACTGTCTTATCCTTCATCGTCAACATCCGTTTCCACGTGTACCTGTGGATCATTCTGTGTCGGAAGAAGGTGTTGGCTATCCACAGCCTCCTCCCCACACATACGTCCACAAGTGCACTACCATTCCCATTCACCTCTGATGGTACCCCCCACTTAATATGATAATTTTAATAATTTGTCTTAATATGATGTTTAAATATGGTGGTAATTATATAAACATGGTCTTAATATTATGCACAGACAGTAGCTTCATGAAATATGGTGTTAATTATCTAACTTTTGTCTTAATATGATGTTTAAATATGGTGGTAATTATATAAACATGGTCTTAATATGATGCACAGACAGTAGCTTTATGAAATATGGTGTTAATAATCTAACTTTTGTCTTAATATGATGCAGAAACATAGTAGCTTCATATCTTTCCATCATGTATCGAGAAATTAGCTGGTAAAGGATTTCAATCTATCGTCAGCTGAAAAGAAACAGATTATAAATAAAGCCGGTATCACACGAGAGCTTTTATAGTCAACATTCTATGATCAAAATTTTTCTGGCAACATTTCAGGAATATTTTGCACTGGTATCGGAAACTAGACTGATGATAGATGAATTTAGATGACTGAAATATATTAATTGTTGATCTCCTAAGCTGCCAAACCAGTGTTGAGGATAAATGTTGAGGGAAAAGGCGCTCGTGTGATACTGGCTTCAGAGTACTGTATGTAGCTAAGGTAAATACAGTACATACAAATAAATTACATATTAAATTGTAAATGAGAAATAGGGTTAACTGATTATATTTAACCCTTTCGCTACCGGGGAGGTCTGGATTTTTTTCCTCGGCTATATTTAGACGATTTTATGCAGCTCAGGAAGGATGTGTGGTAGTGAAAATGGTTAATTGAGATAGTCTGCAGCCTCTCCGTTGACACACGTCCTTCCTAAGCTGTTAAAATCCTCTAATAATTCCCGGAATATAACGAAAAGAACGTCACCGGCACTAAATGAGTAAATAAGTAATGACCACTTGCGAGTTTCAGGCTATAAGGAAGTTGGAGCCGTAAACATCGATATTAACAAAACAGCAAGATAATAATATAGGTTTCTAATGGATAAACAGTATGTTGAATTTGATTATATGTATTTATAAATGCACTACAACCCTATTTAAGCTAGTAATTCTGCTAAATATTGATGCCTACGGCTCCAACTTCCTCATAGACCGAAACTCGCAAGTGGTCAATTGTACTAAGGGAGAAATGGTAGATGATTAATGGCACATAAAATATATATATATATATATATATCGATACAAGAAATATGTATTCTAGGTTAGGTTAATTTACAATGAGGAAAAGTTAAATTAGGTTAGGTTAGGTTAGGTTAGGTTAGGTTAGGTTAGGTTAGGTTAGGTTAGGTTAGATTAGGCTAGGTTAGGCTAGGTGAGGTGAGGTTAGGTTTGGCCATGTTAACCCTCTCACGTTCTTGACGCAATTTTGAGCCTATTAGGGATACTTTAAAGCCTTTGTTACCATTAGGGGTATTTAGAAACCTTTAGTTTAGTTACTTCAACCTCTGCAGTTGTCTTTGAGTTAGCTGTGGGCAGAAAACTAATTTTGGAGATGTAATTATAAGAGTGAGAGAACTCTATTTCTTATTGCTAATCTGGCAACCTCTGCGTCATAAAAGCGTGAAAGAGTTAATTTATAATGAGGATAAGTTAAATTAGGTTAGGTTAGGTTAGGTTAGGTTAGGTTAAGCTAGGTTTGGCCATGTTAAGTAATGTTGGATAAATTAGATTACAGTACATTAGGTTAGGGCAATTTTTTAAGTTACATTAGTATAGGTCAGGTCAGGTCAGGATTTAACCCCTTCTGTACCGGCACTGTTCTCGTAACTATATTCTGGCTACAGTACAGTACTATTAGACGATATATTCAGTTTAAAAAAGGCCTCCAGCAATTAACAGGCTTCGAACTATTTCACTTATCCCTTTTAACTACCACAAATCCTTCTTAATTAAACTGCACAATATCGTCTAAATATAGCTAGAATAATCTTAAAATGACGTCGCCGGTACGAAAGGGGTTAATATGCACAATTCATCCCTGTGCCATTCTCGTCCTACATATAAAAACAAAAGAAATATAGTCTGAAATAATTGTCATGTGAATTACAGGGAGATTCTCTTTTTGGAATATATATCAACTCCGAATTGACCACTTGTGAGTTTCGGTCTACAGTACTATATAAGGAAGTTGGAGCCGTAAACATCGACATCAAACAGAAATACAATAATAATGTAGGCTTCTAATGGATAAAAAGTATGTTGAATTGGGTTTTATGTATTTATATAAGCACTGCAATTTAGGTGAGAACTCTACGGCCACAGGCCATAGCTCGATTAATAGAGCGTTCGCCTGCTAACCGTGAGGTTGATGGTTCGATCCTCGGCCCAGCCAGTGAGTTATTGGCAGACGTCAGTGCTGTTGGTGAACGGTGCGGTCTAGCAATCTGTGGCAACTGTTCACTAAGTCCCTGATTCATCAGGGCACCCACCCTAGCCTTGCTATTCAGCAGGGAGTGTATGGTGGTAAAAACTGCATCATCATCATCATCACAACTCCAACTTCCTTATACTGTAGACCGAAACTCGCACGTGGCCAATTGATGGTCTCTTCTCCGATTGAACAGACATCTTCTCGCGGGAATAGAAAAAAATATATGATTGGGAAATGAAAGAAGCAAAAGAGGGGTATACTGTATGAAAGAATGAGAGATATGAGGAAAAAATGGAATATATGGAAGAATCGGAAATAAATAAAGAAAAAGAAGAGTACTGTATATGCAAGAAAGTTATTTAGTAAAGAAGAAAACATAAGGAAAATATATATAAAAACAAAAATATAATTAGTTATGTAGAGCAGATTAACCAGACCACTGAGCTCCATACGGAACTCTCATAGGTCTGTCAAATTAGACTCCTAGGCATAGATTTCCCTGAAGATATGCGAGAGATTGCAGCAGTGTGGTAAAATATAACGGATATAGCTAAAATAATAAAGAAAATAGGGACTAAGGTCTAAGGAAGGTATACTGTACAAACAATTGACTACTTGCGAGTTTCATTCTATAAGGAAGTTGGAGCTGTGGCCATCATTATTTAGCAGATTTATTGGCTAAAATGTGGTCATAATACATATATAAATACATAAAACCAAATTAACCTTACTTTTTATATATCAGAAACCCACATTAATATTGCATTTCTCTTTAATATCGATGCTCACGGCTCCAACTTCCTTATAGCCTGAAATTCGCAAGTGGGCAATTATGCATGGTATTGTCCCCTTCACCAACATTATGTCATATTCATCCCATCCTGGTTACCATTAGACAATTTTCTTTAGTTTTTAATCAACCTAGAAGACTCAAATGGGAAAATACGATCTCAGTAAACTCGCTTAGTAACACAGGTCCTTCTTAAACTGCACAAAATCCTCTAATTTTAGCCAGAATCAGAAGTCAAAAGGCATCATGGTGCTGAAGGGGTTAAAAGTAGAGATTAGCTGATCGAAGATTTGGAAGAAATAGGGGAAACAAATACAAACATAAATAAAAATATATGAAGACTCCCAAAATAAAAAACAAATAATAAATAAAGACTTCTATACAGTGTTGTCCCTCAAGAAGAAATAGGGGATATAAATAAAAAAACAAATAAAATTAAAAATAAATAAAGACTCCTAGACAGTGGTTTCCCTAAAGAAGAAGTAGGGGATATAAATAAAGAAAATAAACAAATTAAACTAAACAAAGACTCCTAGACAGTAGTTTCCCTGAAGATGTGAAGATGAGAGTCGGGAGCGGCCGCAGTAGCCGCCATGTAACGCGAAGACACCACCCCACTCTGGGCGTCGAACTTTACCCTCACCGCGCCCTCCTCCCCCACTTCCTCCTCCTCTTCCTTACGCTGGTCGCAGGAGGAGGTGTCGGAACTCTCTCCTCCCTCTCCTCCGCCCCCTCCCCCTCCTGCGACTCCCTCCTCCTGATCCACGGCGTCTGTAGTGGTTGTGTCGGAGGGGCTTGCTTTGAGTCCTCGTAGCTGCCAGACCGGCTCGTCGGTATCTATTGGGGTCCCGTCGTCGTCATCTGTAGAGGAGGAGGGTTATCACCTCAGATCATTAGCCTTCTCTACCTTAAAACGATTATTATAACTATCATTAAAGGGCGGGTGCCCAATTCCTTTCAATATGGGAGCTATCTCCCCACCAAAGGCGGCTTTCTAGGGCCTTTCCTAGCTGATGCTGAGAGGATTGGGTTCTAGTCATGTGGTGATGGGCTGGTCTATCAGAGTGAGAGTTGAGCATTCTCTGCCATACCCATAGCTTACTCTGACAGTTAATTTTACATATAAATTTTCTAGCTCTCAAGTGACGGCGTCTCTTCCATGGATTGACCTACCTACTGCCAACCTAGAGGTTGGCAGATTGGGAGCCAAAGTGTCACATTTTTCCTTTGCCCCTCAACTTTCCCTTCATAATTGCATAACAGGGTCTTGGGTGGGGCTTTGGTTTCCCGGGCGTTTCCGCACCTTCCTCAGCTCCCCGCCTTGGAGTGGCTTCGGTCACCTGGGCTTTATTAGTGGTAAGCAGGGAGGGTTCTGTGGGGGCACTCGGTTATGGCCTTGGCCTTGTTCGGGACCTTGGGGCTGCTCAGCCAGACAGCCTGGGGAACAGCAACAACAGTACACCTAATAATAGGGCAGCCTCTTGGAGCACTACCACCAGGTTCGGGCCCCTATACTATTAGGCGGAGAGTGCCAGTCTGGGGAAACACTGTATACTGTACCCTCTGGATCCATTTGGCTGGGTCGGCCCCACGGCACCAGATCTGGGTCTGGGGGGTAACGTTCATTGCCAGTGTGCTGCCATTCAGCAACTTGGACTATAGAATAATGAAGTCCTGTCACAACGCTGCCCCACCATGGGAACACTGCCCAACTCTGGCGTGGCCCCAAAACAGTGTCCAGGTAGGATTAGTAAAGTCCCCTGTGACAGTTATCCGCTCCTCACCAGCCTCAGCAGTGCCATACCAAGACAGCACCAATTACCAAAGGCTTCATCATATAGTAATGGTGCCTATATAGTTACCGCCAACCTCTCCACGGCTCCCTGCCCTGGAGTGGCTTCGGTCACCCAGACTTTATTGTGGTAGGCAGGGAGGGTTCTGTGGGGGCGCTCGGTTATGGCCTTGGCCTTGCTCGGGGCCTTGGGGCTGTTTGGCCAGGCAGCCTGGGGAACAACAACAACAACAACCTCTCCTATTAGTCGCCTTTTACGACACTCGATAGATGTGTGGGGCACATTTGTTATATTTGTTATATTAGGTCCGATATTATCATTGGAGACCTAATCTAACCTAACCTAATTTAACCTTACTCAATTATTCCCAACGCTCCCTTATCTTATCTAACCAAACCAAACCTAAACTAAACCAAACTAAACTAACCTAATCCAATCCAACCCAAACTAACCTAACCTAAACCAACCAAGCCCAGCATAATCTACCGTAAAGCCGCTGTCACACGAGCGCTTTTTCCGTCAATTTTCCATGAGCAACTTTATTCTCATATTATTTCAGGACATTTTCGCACTGGTATCGGTAACTAGACTGAAGGTAGATTATGTTAGACGGCTGAATTCTGATAAAGTGTATTTTTTTAAGCTTCCAGACCATAATTGCTCGAAAAATGGCTCGTGTGACTCCGGCTTAACCAAGGCTGTTGTTGTTGTAAATCCCCAGACTATCTGGCCAAGCAGTCCCGAGACTGGTAGACCAAAGCCATCCAGATGCTCAGGGTGAGATGAGATCTGTCTCTGAGAGGGCAGCGGGGGAGGGGATAAGCCCACGGGCTTGCACCCCCGGGCCAACGTCCCCAACGTCTGCAGCCTCACCTTGCAGTGCCAACCAATCGGGCCATCTCGCCAGCACCTAGAAGGAAAAGTAGTACAGGAAAAGAGACAGACAGAAAGGGCTAAGGTTGGGTAGAGGATGCCAAACCTCACTCTGGATAGGACCAGCCTTCACCCTACCAAGGCTGTTTAGGATTGTTGTTGTTGTTATTGTAGTAGCCTTGAGATGCCTTTTATGGGAATCCCGCAGAATCCGGATAGTCCCAAGAGCCGCAACTCCCTGGGGAGAGGTAGGGTATAGTGAGATCCGTCTGTGAGAGGGCAGCGGGGAAGGTCAGTTTCCTCCATCCGCAGCTCTCCCAACAGTGCGACCATTGCAGGCGGTTCTCACCAGCACGTTATTCCCCTTTTAGTCGCCTTGTATGACACGCAGTATGAGGGTGTACGTGGGGCATATACTTTTCCTCCACTAAATATGGAGGCACCTATTATTGCAGCCATTTAGGAGGGCGGCCAAATGAGCTGCTTCTAAAACAGTGATTAACCCTCTCCGACATATGACGCAATTTTGAGCCTATTGAGGATACTTTAAAGTTTAAAGCCTTTGTTACCATCAGGGGTATTTAGAAACCTTTAGTTTAGTTACTTCAACCTCTGCAGTTGTCTTTGAGTTAGCTGGGGGCAGAAAACTAATTTTGGAGAGGTAATTATAAGAGTGAGAGAACTCTATTTCTTATTGCTAATCTGGCAACCTCTGTGTCATAAAAGCGTGAAAGGGTTAAATATACATACCTGTCGGTCCTGAAAAGAAACCAGTATAACACGTTAGGATATTTTGTTTTCTTAGTTTTAAAGAAAATAGGGAAACACAAACGCAAAAACACACACAAAACCATCAAACACTAATTTTGGAAGGTGCAACATTTAGATATTTGTAAATAAACTAATCTAACGGCTATAAACTCTTATTACACACATATTTTACATCTACAGAACTGTCAGGAAATTGTGAAACCAGAACTGTAGTAGGCAATTTTGTGAACATTTTTGATAGTGTAACATAAACCTCTGCACACCATCAAATAAAATTGGTGGTCCTCTCTTGGTCCAATATCGAGAGGACTTCCCTAGGGTTAAACGCCCCATTAATTACTATTTCCATTCACATATTCATAGCCTCCGATAGTGCAGTTGGAATGATTGTACATGCTAAGATTAGTATGCAGGATTCGAAACTGCATAATAAATCGTAGGCTTGTGCAGCATTCTTTAACTGTCTTTGTGGTGCAATGCATAAGTGTGTTGATTTTCGGTGTGAGCGTCCTGGGTTCGAGTCCCCGGACTGCCAAATGTGTTTGTTAATTTCATTAATCGAGTTTAGGAGTAAAGTTGGTTAGTGGAGAGAACATAATAATTAATTGATATGTAGGTAAAGCAGCGAATCAGGTTCATATGGTTCAGATTGCACCTAATGATCCTGATTATATCCTGGTTATATTAATGAATTACACAGTACTAAATAATTACTGTATTTAAATTTCTATATATCTATATTAACTAAATAAACTGGTATTACAGTACAGTACTTGAATCATTCTACTTCAAAATGACTACTTGTTAATTACCGGTAAACTATACAATTATCCCATATTTTCAACAATTTCCTGATCAGTTAAGAACTGAATTTAAAGAGAGTCACACCACCACTTATTTGGGCAAGTTTGTTGAGAGGAAATTTGGGTCTGGAAGATTCAATAAAAATTTCAGTCAACTGTAAATGTCTTTAACACAGAAAAACAGATAAATTATATATACAGTACTGTACAGCACAAAACAAATAATAACGAGATTTATATGCCTAATAGTGACAAAAGCAATGCAAAAAAGCTGAAAAATTATGCCATGGCAAATCTATTTTACATTTATGATGAATTTTTTGAAAGCCTTATCCATTGTAAAATGAGTAATCCTTTTTGACCAGTTGGTCGCATTATACAGTATAAGGCTTATTTAATTTATTTTGCTATATTGTTATTTCCACATAGTGATTTTGGTAAGTTCTTTTGACTTAATATTGTGTCGTCCCTGTTTTGGTTTGTATATTTTGCAAGTTTTACATTATAATTTCTGCATTTTTTAAAGGAAAATTACTAAAATAAGCGGTAGTGTGACTCCACCTTAAGGTAGGAGTTAAAACTGCAGAACAGAAAACATTTGGGGTGAGGGGTTGACTTACTGGGGCTACTGTACAAGCGTGACTATGGTTGTCTAGGGTGTGTGGCGGGCGGGGCGGGTTAGGTCACAACACAACAGCATTGGGCGGGCGGGGGGGAGCTATCAGACGACCCCCCGACGCTGGGCTTGTGGCCGGGCTTGGGGCAGGAGGGCTTTCTACGACCCTTGGAGGGGGCCGTGGAGTCTAGGTCCGCTATGTCAAAGGTCGGGGCCTGGGACACTGTTTCCCCGTCTCGGAGGGGTCGGCCGGAGCTGGATATGCTGCCCTCGCTATAATGTGCACTGAGGCTTGACTCAGACTGTGTCAGCGGCTTCACAGACAGACGATCACAGCTGTCAGCCAGGAGGAGGTTATTCAACGAGTGCTGTTCTGTGCTGCGCTTCTTTGTTATACAGACATCACCCTTGGTGCTGAAGTTCTCCCCACGACTGTCACCGTCTCTACTGTCCTCCCCAGCGCTCCCCATACTTCCCCCAGATTCCTCCAGGGTGCGACGAGAGGGGGCACTCCACGTGGACGCAACATCCTGCGGTGGTCCCGGGGATGGCGGAGGAGGTGGAGGCTTGTCTAGGTTACCTTCACAGAGAGCTGGAGTGTCGGCAAGCTGACCGGGGTTTTCACTAAAGCTTTCCAATTCCGATGGATCCCTGTGAAATTTAACTGCTTGCAAGGTGCGTTTGTCACTATCGTTATCATCGTCTTTCTCGTCGGAGGGAACTTCTTCGAACCATTCCTCTGTGGACGAGCTGTGGTGCGAGAGAAAACGGGAGGAGGCAGCCCGCAGTCTGAGCTTGGCCGAGGGAGTGTATTTTTGTAAATTCCTGCCGGTATCCAGCGACTGTGATGACGAGAGGGGAACGTGATGGGGGTGGAAGTATGGGTTGTAATGATATGGGTGTGTCTGGCCCGACTCCACCCTGGTACTGGGGGTAGAGTTGACCCTCTTCAGTAAGTTCTCTTGGGTATCTATGTCTCCCACAGAAGCACTGCCCAGGAGTAGTAGGTTCCGTAGTAGATCACCAGAACGTACGCCCACTTCAGATCTGGCCTTCCACTCTTTTGGGGTATTACACGCACACTGGCAGATTGGTTTAATTTTCTCCTCGCTGGCGCCGACACTACACGCACACTGTGGCACAAACAGTCGTCCGCTCTCATGGCACATATGTTCAGAACCCTCACCTTCCTTCCCGGATTTGGCCACAACTTTACACGCACCGTTGCCGTTAGTAGGGGCACACAGGAATGGGTGCGAGGGATCAGGGGTAACACAGGGGTCTAAGGGAAGGGTAGGGGGGGGTTGTTGTTGTGAGGGGGGAGGAGGGGGGCCAGCACTACAACCTACAGGGGGCCGCGGGCAGGGAGGGTAAGAGCGACACAGGCACCAGACGCCCCCCTGGGTGAAACAAGGGGCCTGGGGGTCATGCACAAAGTTACGGCAGGGGTGTAGGGTGGAGCAACAGGCAACCGTACCTGCACCACGCACCACCTCCACACACAGGCTCACCGGCTGGTAACACACACACAACCACGAGAGAAAGAGAAAAACACAAAAATAATTAATACGTAACTTACAACTAGATATCCCTAAACCTTTCAAATCAAAGTGGTAGAAAAAAATAAAATAAAAAACAATAAACACACACACATATCACCACGGAGAAGAGAAAAACACAAAAATAATTAGTACATAACTTATAACTAGAAATTCTTAAACCTTTCAAATTAAGTGGTAAAAAAATAAATATATATACACACACTATCACATAGAAACCAAAAAAACACGAAAATAATTAGTATGTAACTTAGAACTAGATATTCCTAAACCTTTCAAATCAAAAGTGGCACAACACACACCATCACGGAGAAAGTGAGAAAAGGATAAAAATAATTAGTATGTAACTTACAACTAGATATTCCTATACCTCTTACATCAAAAGTGCCAAAAAGAAAAGAATAAACACACACACCACCACGGAGAAAGAGAAAAGGACAAACATAATTAGTACGTAACTCACAACTAGATATTTCTAAACCTTTCAAATCAAAAGTGGTTGTTGTTGTTGTTCCCCAAGCTGCCTGGCCGAACAGCCCCAAGGCCCCGAGCAAGGCCAAGGCCATAACCGAGCGCCCCCACAGAACCCTCCCTGCCGACCACAATAAAGCCTGGGTGACCGAAGCCACTCCATGGCGGGGAGCTGAGGAGGGTGCAGAAATGCCCGGGAAACCAAAGTCCCACCCAGGGCCCTGTGCCCCTCAGCAATTATGAAGAGAAAGTTGAGGGGCAAAGGAAAAATGTGACGCTTTGGCTTCCAATCTTGGTAGATTGGGAGGTCAATCCACGGAAGAGACGCCATCACTTGAGATCTAGAAATATACAAAAGGAACAGTCAGAGTAAGCTATGGGTATGGCAGAGATCGCTCAGTTCTCACTCTGATAGACCAGCCCATCACCACATGACTAGAACCCAGTCCTCTCAGTATCAGGTAGGAAAGGCCCTAGAAAGCCGCCTTTGGCGGGGGGATAGCTCCCCTATTTCAACCCCTTTCGGGGTTGGGCACCCGCCCCTTTGGCGGGGGGATAGCTTCCCTATTTCAACCCCTTTCGGGGTTGGGCACCCGCCCTCAGAAGTGGTTGTTGTTGTTCCCTAAGCTGCCTGGCAGAACCGCCCTGAGCCCCTAAGGAAGGCCATGGCTATGGTCAGGCTTTCCCACAGAGCTCTCAAGGAGTGTAGATTATGTTGTTGGCGTAAGTGATTGTGTGGAATGCATTCTTCTATGATGTGTTTAATGGTATGGGGTGCTGTGTTACATCCCGGGCAGGTGTCGTCGACGAAGTCCTCCAGTGCACTGTATTCCAAACCAGTTATTATGATGCATTAGTTGTTGTAATTGCAATGAGATGTACTTGAACTGCCGGGGTCCAAAAGTGAAAGGTTTACTATCGTACACAACTTATAAACATGAAACTACAATACTATGTCTCTGCCTCATAATGATACCAACCTTAGCCATTTCTCTCTGTACCTTTTTCCCGTACTACTTTTCCTTCAAGGTGCAGGCGAGATCGCCCGATTGGGTGGCACTGCAAAGGGGGCTGCAGGCAATAGGGGCATTGACCCAGGGGTGCAAGCCCATGAGATGATGATTCCCTCCCCCACTGCCCTCTCAGAGACAGATCTTATTTCACCCTGGCCTCTTCGGGGGCCTGAGCATCTGGATGGCTTCAGTCTACCAGACTCGGGACTGTTCGGCCAGACAGTCTGGGGTCCTACAACAACAACAACAACAACAACCAAGTTCTCATAATGAACAACATCTTACACTTCAAAATATTCTTAACCCTCTCCGACATATGACGGTATTTTGAGCCTATTGGGGATACTTGAGCCCTTGTTACCATCAGGGGTATTTAGAAACCTTTAGTTTAGTTACTTCAACCTCTGCAGTTGTCTTTGAGTTAGCTGTGGGCAGAAAACTAATTTTGGAGAGGTAGTTATAAGAGTGAGAGAACTCTATTTCTTATTGCTAATCTGGGAACCTCTGCATTATATGTGCGTGAAAGGGTTAAACAGACTATATCTGAACCTTTATATAATATTTATAATGAACACAAGCAAGGGACTGGAGTTTTCGCAGAGAGGCTCCAGTCCTGACGTTATTCTTGACTTACAGTGTGCTGGCTTAATAATCCACTAGGGTTGATAGCCTCTGAAGTTGTATTTAAAAAAAAAAAACACACGCATAACTAAAATAAACACAAGTGGAATTCAGTACTAAAAGAAACTGAAGACGAGGAAATGAACTACACATACTCAGAAAAAAAAGTAATAGAACTAAAATCAAACTATATGATATGAAGTATTATACATTACAACACAAATTACTAAACAATACTAGAATAAATTAACTCCTTGAACATTATGATGCATTTTGACAGTATATTCAGACAATTTTATGCAGATTAGGAAGGACCTGAAGGAATCTAAGGGGTCAAAACCAACTCGAATATGCCTCCGACTCCGAGATCCTTCCTAAGCTGAGTAAAAAGCCTCTAAAAAACTGGGACTCGTGTACAGAGTTCGAGAATTCTTCACTGACGAGCAGTTGGCCGTAATATATAAAAGTCTTGTGCGTTCTCAGATGGATTACTGTTCACCTCTGTGGAGTGGAAGTGGAGTGGTTGCATTGAGGCAGTTGGACAAAATTCAAAATAAAGCTATTAGATTAATCAATAACCCTGCAATCACACAGGACCTTCCTACATTATCCTTACGAAGAAATGTTGCATCCCTTGCATTGTTCTACAGATATTTTCACAGCAATTGTTCCGAGGAACTTGCTTCAATTGTGCCGCCTCTCCACATCTTTCCCCGTAGAACTAGGGCAGCTGAGAGCGCCCATGAATTTACACTTTCTCCTCCACAATGCAGAACTTCTGCTTATCAAAATTCATTTATCCCTAGAACTACTACTCTTTGGAATTCACTTCCCTCGAGTTGCTTTCCACAAACTTACAATCTACAAAAGTTTAAATCCAGTTGTTACAAACCTTTTATGAATGGAGGATGCCTTTAGGCACATGGACCTTTTTGTTTTATCTGTGTTTTTTCTTCCTCCGTTCATTGTCTCTTTTAAAAAAAAAAAAAAAAACAAAAAAAAAAAAAAAAAAAAAAATCATCTGACGACAGCCAAAATAAATTAGGAAGGACCTCTAGGAATCTAAGGGGTCAAAACCAACTCGATTATGCCTCCGACTCAACGATCCTTCCTAAGCTGAGTAAAACCATCTGACGACAGCCAAAATAAACTGCCAAAACGCATCAAAATCCTCAAGGCGATAACGATTAAATATAAAGTCTACGGGTGAGAAGCAATACTATAGCCTGTTCCAGGTAAGTGGGTTGAAACTCTTGAACATTAACCCTCTCCGACATATGACGCAATTTTTAGCCTATTGGGGATACTTTAAAGCCTTTGTTACCATCAGGGGTATTTAGAAACCTTTAGTTTAGTTACTTCAACCTCTGCAGTTGTCTTTGAGTTAGCTGTGTTGAGCCTATTGGGGATACTTTAAAGCCTTTGTTACCATCAGGGGTATTTAGAAACCTTTAGTTTAGTTACTTCAACCTCTGCATTTGTCTTTGAGTTAGCTGTGGGCAGAAAACTAATTTTGGAGAGGTAATTATAAGAGTGAGAGAACTCTATTTCTTATTGCTAATCTGGCAACCTCTGCGTCATAAATGCGTGAAAGGGTTAACCTCTGTAACTCACAAACGACTAGAGTAATCCAGCTAATATTTCTACCGCTTGGGAAGGATCAGACAGGGAATAAGTAATCTAGCAAATATTTCTACCATATGGGAAAGGTCAGACAGGTTATAAGTAATCGAGCAAATGTTTCTACCATATGGGAAGGGTCAGACAGGGAATAAGTAATCGAGCAAATATTTCTACCATATGGGAAGGGTCAGACAGGGAATAAGTAATCGAGCAAATATTTCTACCATTTGGGAAGGATCAGCCAGGGAATAAGTGATCGAGCAAATATTTCTACCATATGGGAAGGGTCAGACAGGGAATAAGTAATCGAGCAAATATTTCTACCATTTGGGAAGGATCAGCCAGGGAATAAGTGATCGAGCAAATATTTCTACCATATGGGAAGGGTTAGACAGGTCATAAGTAATCGAGCAAATATTTCTACCATTTGGGAAGGATCAGCCAGGGAATAAGTAATCGAGCAAATATTTCTACCATTTGGGAAGGATCAGCCAAGGAATAGGTGTGAAAATGTACAACCCATTTGCTCTAGCCCTTTTTGAGTTACAGAGCTTAAGGGTTACAACTTCTGGCGTACCTATTTGGAACAAGGTAAAACAAACTACAGTAAAACCTCACTCTCTTTCGGACTAATTGGGGGAGACCCCTGTCCGAAAGTGTCAAAAGTCCGAAAGGGCCGAGTCCGAACTCACACTTCAGCCTTTCAGACAAATCCGAAAGGCTGAAATAATGTCCGAAGTTTATAAGTCCGAATACACATTCACCTAACCAGACAAGTCCGAAACTCGGCTCTTTGGTCCGAATGCGATTTAATTTTTCTCAGCCTTTCGGACAAATCCGAAAGGCTGAAGCATGAGTCCGAAGTTAAATGTAGTCCGAAAGTGTAGTCCGAAAAGGACGGAGGTATTTTCTCAGCCTTTCGGACAAATCCGAAAGGCTGAACCATGAGTTCGAATTGAAATGCTTGTCCGAAAGCCTTGGAATTCCGAAAGTGTGAAGTACGAAAGAGCGAGGGTTTACTGTAATATATAGCTGTATTAACGCTTAGAAAATACAAGGACGCATTTCTTTTCTGGCTATTGTTAGATGATTTTATGCAGATTAGAAAGAGTACGCCCTCTGGCTTCCATATACCCTACCTAATCTGATTAAAATTGTCTAATAATAGCCATAAAAAAATAAAATAAATGTATAATCGTATCTTGAAAAGGTTAAGTAATGCTAATAATCCAGCAATAATATGGTTTTCAGCACTCAAGAAAAAAAAAAAAAATCTACAACTAACAAACTAGAGAAAAGACATTCAACACACACACTACCTAGTACCTACACATTCAACTAACAACTAAATACTGTACTGTACATACAAACATACAAGTTTAAAGATTACTTCGTCCACAGAGTGTGGTTTCAGTCTCACGTGTCTAACCACACTTTCTGTGGACGAAGCGGTTATCGAACTTGTAAAACTTAAGTAAAATATCAAACAAACAACAACTACAAAAGCTGGATGGTGATGGGCTGGTCTATCAGAGTGAGAACTGAGCGATCTCTGCCATACCCATAGCCTACTCTGACTTACTTATATATTTTACTTATATATTTTCTAGATCTCAAGTGATGGCATCTCTTCCGTGGATTGACCTCCCAATCTGCCTACCTAGAAGTTGGCAGATTGGAAGCCAAAGTGTCACATTTTTCCTTTGCCCCTCAACTTTCTCTTCATAATTGCTGAGGGGCACAGGACCCTGGGTGGGGCTTTTGTTTCCCGGGCATTTCCGCACCCTCCTCAGCTCCCAGCCATGGAGTGGCTTGGGTTACCCAGGCTTTATTGTGGTCGGCAGGGAGGGTTCTGTGGGGGCTTTGTTATGGCCTTGGCCTTGCTCAGGGCCTTGGGGCTGTTCGGCCAGGCAGCTTGGGGAACAACAACAACAACAAAAGCTGGAGTCACACGATCACATTTTCTGGCAATGTTTCGTGGCAAATGTCCAGTAAAGAAATTCCCTATAACAAGGACACACCCCAGCCCTGTCAATCAAGGGAGTGTACGGCGTTAAAAACTGCATCAGAGAAAAACATAAGGCCCTGGATATAAAATGGCCGAGCTGTAATACAGTACTGTACTGTGAAACTAAAAGAAACAAAGATTAATGATCACAAAGGTGCACTGAGGAAAATCAAACTCAACTCATAATAAAAAGCCCGTACAGACACCTCTGCATTAAAAACACAGTGCTGTGATGAGAGGGAAGAGTTGAATTCTGCATGTATTACATACAGAAAATATTATGTATGTAATAAATGCAGAATTCAACTCTTCCCCCTCATCACAGCAATTCAATAGTGTTGTCAAATGTGTAAATACTTTGATGAAAGATGATATAATTAGGAAGGGCCATAGCACAGTTGGTAGAGCACTCCCTGCAAACCGTGAGGTTGACGGTTGGAGTCTCGGGCCAGCCAGTGTGCTATTTGGTAAGTGCCAGTGCTGTTGGTGGACAGTCGCACCGGTCTAGCAATCTGTGGCAACTGTTCTTTGAAGTCTCTGATACATCAGGGCACCCACCCTAGCCCAGATATGTAGCAGGGAGTGCATGGTGGTAAAAAGTGCATCAAGAGTACATGTGCAGACTGTCTACCGTCGATCATTCTCACCACCAAAAGATCTTGAATGTACTAACATTATCTCTTTTTTTCATGTGATAATCAGGCTTTGTTCTCCTCAAGCAAACTAGTCACTATGAAGGCATGAATGGAAGAGGAATGTACATTTGGATACCATAGTCTCTAGCCCACTCAGGATAATTCCTGGACCCCCTATGTTTTTCTCTATGCAATTATATCTATCCGGATTGATTTTTGGATAGAACTTGCTTGTCAATAAATACAGTAGTATATATATTTTTGGATAGAACTTGCTTGTCAATAAATACAGTAGTATATATATTTTTGGATAGAACTTGCTTGTCAATAAATACAGTAGTATATATATTTTTGTAGTTGATTTATGGAAAATTCTGTTAATAAATTAGTTTTCAGATATATGCTTCCATAACTAGAAATAGGTGAAGTCCACAAATTCTCCTGAGTGGGCTAGAGACTATGCTATCCGAATGTACATACTAAAAGTGGTACTGAACACTGAACCAGAACACTAGGGCCTGGTTACTCTAAGATAGGTTACGTTGAGGTGAAAGGCATAACAAACCAACTACAGTAGAACCCCTCCCATCCGGTGCTCTCAGATTCGGAAACCCAAGAGATCCAGACAGGCATTTCGATCCAGACTCATGTTTCAGCCAACCAGACTTGTCTGGATGGCTTGGGAAAAATATAAGTCAATCCGGAAACGAACATGACGAATACAAGTTTCCACACATATTATTTACATCCAGTGTTAGTTATCCAGACTTGTATGTCAGCTATCCGGATTTGTCTGGATGGCTGAAACCTAAGTCTGGTTGTTTAAGTTAAATATCCGGACTCATGTTTCAGCCATCCGGATTTGTCTGGATGGCTGAATATATGTCCGGACTTTCGGCAGATCCAGACAGGGTTCTCCCCCCAATTAGTCTGGATGGGCGAGGTTTTACTGTACTGTATACACTGTTTCTTTTCAGCTGACGATAAATTGAATCCCCTAGCAGCTAATTTCTCGATACTTAATGGAAAAATATGAAACTACTATGTCTCTGCATGATAATAAGACCAAGTTTATATAGTTAGCACCATAATTCACTGCAATATCTTCAAAATACTTGAGAAATCTTGATGAGACCTTTGCAATTTACCGTCAATTGAAAAGAAACAGACTATAGTTGTTCAATGCTGTAATGACTAGTGGTAGTGCCAACGGACTTGACAATAATCTTAAGACCTTAACTTCTTATAACTCGAAATTAATGAAAGCAATCGGGCTGACGTTTCTATAATTTGGGAAGAGCCCACCAGAGAAATAGGTGTGGATATTTACAGCCAGTTTGCTCTAGGCCCTTTTGAGTTATAGAAAGGTAAGGGATCAATATTATTTTCAAGTTCGTTGGCGCTACCTATAGTGGTGGCAGTTAAGGGTAGTTGCTAAGGGATTATATTTATCCTCAGCTGAAATGAAACCGACTTATAGGTTGGGGCGTACGGAGCAAGCATCGTAACGTAAGGGGTCGGCCTAGTGGTGGCAGGAGAGAGGGTGATGGTAGACGTATTAGTACCTTATTTAACACTTTTTACTTCAAACAATTTGCAGCAAAATTTGTTTCTAATTAAGAAAACTTGGTCCTAATATGATGGAGAGACATAGTAGTTGCATATTCTTACATTGAGTATCGAGAAATCAGTGGCCAAGTGATTCAATTTACCCTCAGCTGAAGAAAAAAAACGACTTATAGGGTGGGGGCGTACGGAGCAAGCATCGTAACGTAAGGGGTCGGCCTAGTGGTGGCAGGAGAGGGGGTAGTAGGGTAGGGTGTACAGAGAAGGGTGTCAAGCCGAGCCAATTTTGTTTTAAGAATTGACCAATTGCGAGTTTCAGGCTATAAGGAAGTTGGAGCCGTGAACATCGATATTAAACAGAAATGCAAGAATAATGTAAATTTCTGATAGATAAATGGTATGTTGCATTAGGTTTTATGTATTTATAAATGTACTAAAACTGTATTTCAGCTGTAAATTCTGTTAAATATCGTTGTCTACAGCGCCAAATTCCTTATAGAACGAAACTCGCAAGTCGTCAATTGCAAGAATATGAGAAGGAATACAAGAAATTTAACATAACTAGCATTGTTTTGGCCATATCATCACTTCCAAAAACATTATTTGAACTATAAACTATAATTTGATCTCTACATATACAATAATAAAGGCTAAAATTAATGGACTAGGCTTTGGTTTGACACCCTGGTACAGAGCAAGCATAACAACATAACAACAACGTAAGGGGTCAACCCAGCGGTGATGCAGTTTTTAACGCCGTGCACTCCCTTGGTTGACAGGGCTGGGGCATGCCCTTGTTACAGGGATTTCACTGGACATTTACCACGAATCGCTAGAATGTCCAAACTCTTGACTTCTACCAATGGCACAGGGTGGGATCGAACTACTGACCCTTCGATCAGCAGCCAGACGTGCTTCCGACCATGCCACGGCTCGTGGCGGGAGAGGATGGTCAGTACAGAGCAAGTAAGGGGTCGGGATAGGAGAGAGGGTGGTAGGACAGGGAGTACGGAGCAAGCATAATAACGTAAGGGGTAGGGACAGGAGAGAGGGTGATAATGGTAGACGTATTGGTACCTTGTTTAACACTTTACGGAGACATCCAAATACACAGGCTGCCCAGAGTAGAGAGAAAGAGAAAGAACACACGCTTGGTCAGAAATTCTACTACTGTACTGGTATAATGCTGAACTACTCGGAGGTGTTAGTTAAGATGGATCAACCAGCGCTTTTTCACGTAACTTTTATCCAGAACTTTGATCTAACAATTTCTGTTACCTATAACAATCTACAGTATATTCAGTCTAGTTTCTGTTATCAGAGAAAAATAGTGTCAAAATTATACCAGAAAAATACTGTTTTAACCCTTATGCTGCGGGGACCGTACAGGCACGTCCTGGCAATTTCCTGCAATTTAAAGCCTATCAAGGCCTGTGGAGACAAGTGCAAGTCATCAGAAGAGCGGCAGGCCCCTGTCCGCTCTCCGTGCCGGCAAGTCTACCACGGCACTGAGGGTCTGTGGTGGGGTCTCGTGAGATATATTCAGTGTTGCCAAAGGCAAAACTACCTCGACATTCCTAACTATATGCGAATATTGCCAATGTCTGTAGTAACGCTGCGGGTGAACCCCGCTAGCTACTAAGCTCGTTCTGGTGTCATTTGAAGGTTATTTCTTCCAGTCTGTTGCTGCAAGCAACCAGGAGTGCCTAAATGAGCCCTATTATAGTGGGAATATGACCGCACTGATTGGGTTAAGAATATCTATCTATCTATCTGTTTACTACGGCCCAATCCCCACTTTTCCTATTTATTTCCTCTTTCTATTTATTTTTTTCCCTATAATATTCCACATCCAGTCTAGTTACTGATATCAGAGTAAATGGTCTCAAAATGTTGCCAGGTATAAAGTTTTGGATGAAAAGTTGGTAGAACAAGCCGTGGTGTAAATCCAACTTGATATAGCATTGGTCCTCAGATAAATGTGCTCACTCAATGAAGCAGCGCAACACTCACACAAACTAAAGCCGGTATCACACGAGCGCTTTTTCCCTCAACATTTATCCTTAACACTGGTCTGGCAGCTCATGAGGTTAACATTTAAGATATTTTGGCTACCTAAATTCATCTAATATCAGTCTAGTTTCCGATATCAGTGCCAAATATTCCAGAAATGTTGCCAGGAAAATGTTGGTCATCGAATGTTGTCTATAAATGCTCTCGTGTGATACCGGCTTAACTAGAATGACAATATAGAAATGTAGTAAATAAAATAATAACAAAATATTTATAAAGATAAAAATTAACAATAAAACAAAATTAATATATAAGAAAAATAAACAGTACTAAATAAAATTCTACTACAAATACTCATGGACTGAAGCTTTGCAACACAGCTGAAAAAATATAATATAAATATATAAAATAATATAAATTAAAAATTAAAAGAAATGCTCACTAACTAAAGCATATGAAAGAATCAAAACCAATATAAACAAAAAGGATATATTACAATATTAAATATATACAGTATACCTTAATTAAATATCTTGATCAGATATACATTATTTCTTTACTCTCCTTATATTATATCATAGACTACAGTAGATCTGGACTGGACACAAAAATGGAACTTTGCAGTAAGGGACCCAAAATCGGAGAACAAACCCCCAAGTTCTAACCGCGAAACCGCGAAAATGTGATGTTTTCGCGGTTTTGAGGTTCGAACTTGGGGGTTCTTTCTCCGATTTTGGGTCCCTTACTGCAAATATCCATTTTCGTGTCCAGTCCAGATCTACTGTAGTCTATGATTATATTTATGAGACGAAGAGTTTATATTATGACCTATGATACAAACAAAATTAACCACAAGTGCAAACTACCCATTTCTGTCTGTCTCTTTTCCTGTACTACTTTTCCTTCTAGGTGCTGGCGAGATTGCTGATTGGTTGGCACTGCAAGGGGGGCTGCGGATGGTGGGGGAATTGGCCCGGGGGTGCAAGCCCTTGGGCTGACGATCCCCTCCCCCATTGCCCTCTAAGAGATAAATCTCATCTCACTCTGGCCCCTTCGGGGTCCCGAGCATCTGGAGCGGCTTCGGTCAACCGGACTTGGGACTGTTCAGCCACATAGTATGGGGAACTACAACAACAACTAATAATCCCCGAAGGTATTAATGCTTCCTTATTTCTACCTCTTGACGGTCGATTTTGTTTGTATCGTAATTCGTATTGGTTAGTAAATCTAGGTCCTCCCCTTCCTCCTCCTCCCCCCCCCCCCCCTCATCCTCCTCCTCCTCCTCCTCCTCCTCTTCTTCCTCCCTCCTCCTCCTCCTCCTCATAACCGACATCTTGCTTCCTCCTGGAAAACCCCCGCTAAAGAATTACCATGGCAGAAACGTCTCCAGATTACTAGGGTACAGGTCTCCCTCGATTTACGATTGGGTTACGTTCCTGGAAACCCGATCTTAAATAGAATGATAAGTTAATTTTGTGACGCCTGCCAGCATTGGCAGAATCGCCTCCCGGTAGCCACTAGCGCTCGCCAGGGCAGTGAAATGGGCTACAGTCTATCTACAATGTTGTACTTTCTTTCTTGTGAATCGTCATGTCACAGGCAGTATAGAAGTGGACTTTATTTTCATCTGTGACAACGGGAAGCATTTTATATCATGAGTAGAACATAGGATGCATTGTAGTGAAGTTGAGAGAGAAAGAGCGAGCGAGCAGCGTGGGGGCAGTGAGTGTTGATTTCCTCCTCCCTCCTCCCTCCCGGAGGAGTTTCTCGCCCGCGTTGCCTTTCTCTCGGTTTTGATTGGCTGGCGCCTTCTGGAGGCCTGCTGCCTTGTGACGTATCGGCCTGTGATTGGCCGACCACCATGCTTTTGTGTGATCCTGAGGGTCCCGAGGAGCTACCTTCCTCAGAGCTTGCCTGACCAGCATACCCTTCACACCTCCCTTGCCACCTGTCCCCGACTTCTATCTATAGAACACTTTCTCTCTCTCTCAACTTCTTACCTCTCATTCTTCCAATCTATTTAACATCATAACTCCCCTTTGGTTCTGCACGATTTCATATATCGGCCATCGTATTATATGCTGAAGCTCTCAGATATTCCATGTTTAGTTAGACATTTTGGAGGGGTTAACATTTTGTCTGTAGAGGTTCGACACACTCGCGGTGTCTCCCTACCTATTTCTTGGTTGTCTGCTGGGCTATTTAATGCTAGACTGGGGTGAGGCTACTGGTGTTGTGATTTCCGATGTGTACCAGGTTTTGTTGAACTTGTACAATCGCAACGGATACGTGGGAAGCCTAGGTTGTCTTTCTGACTGTGTACCTAGTGAGTTTAGCACTGTGTTGTGAGTGAGGGCTTTTGCCTCTGCCACCCAATACTGTGCTAACTCGTTTTGCTTTGACTTTGAGAGGGTTGCCAGGAGAGAACCAGATACTAGTGATCTGGATCTCTCAAGAGAGCACCCCGTCATTTAACGTAATTTGGCCGTACAGTCTTAAGGACCTTGCTAGGCTACGAGCCGCTTGCTCAGCCATTGTTTCCTAGCCTACAACATCCCAGCTAGACTTTATTCGCCTAGCAGACACCCGATTAGGATTATAAACTCTTGTTATGTATGCAGCATTTTTATTGACGTTGATTAAAATGTAAAACTTGCAAACTAAACAAACCAAAATTGGGACAAGGACAATATAAAGTCAAATTAAATTATCAAAATCGCTATGTGGAAACAACGTTTACTAAAATGAAAATTATTAAATAAAAGAACACAATCCACCACATAGGGTGTACATCACTACATGAGCAAGTTAATCTGTTTCCCAAGCAAACCAATCGCACATATAACAACGCACTATCGTCACGTTAAAGGAAGTAGTCAAGTTTGGGAAGTCCGGGATTGTAAGCCTTGGTTGTTGTTGAGTTGCACAACCCGAGTAGGCTTTTGAGTTGCCTGAGGAAGTACTTCTTTTGTTGTTGGAGATAATACTATTGCGCATTTATCGTTATTCCCGTGCCAGTTAACACTGTATGTCCCTACACTTGTCATATCTTGTTCCTGCTTTATATAACAGTTCAAAATCCGATTCGAACATCTTAAGCAGCATCAGACTTTCTTCAGAAGATTCCTGTTCGATGCTTTAGGACTTTCATTCACTTTCTTTAATATAGGAGTGATAGTTTATTATTGTTTAGAGTAACTTTAATTATATCTTCTTCTTGTTTGCATTAAATAATTCCAGTGATTTAATTAAGCTCTCTATCTTTTTCCTTGTATACATTATTAACGTAATTGTATGTTGTTGTGATCAGGCTGTATCAGAGATCATCAGCCTGTAGTAGTAGTGCATTTATACCGAGTTAGAGGATACCCTGCTATCGCACATTTAACTCTGGAGGGTATAGGTGGTTTTGTGCGCCGGCATTATAAGTTCAAGGGTTGGATCTAGTGTTACCGTTGTGGCTGTGTGCCTTTCTAGTCCAATGATTAAGAGCCCTTGTTTTATACGAGTCCCTGTCGTAACAATTTGACTTTATATTGTCTTTGTCACAGTTTTGGTTTGTTTAGTTTGCAAGTTTTACATTTTAAATTGTTTAGCGAACCCTAAAATTAATGGGGTAAATGGAGATGCGTTCCTGGACCAGCCAAAACCCAAACCCTTAAACACCTATAATAATATCGTAAATTGGGGCATCGGATAGTGAGGGACATCTGTACTGTACTGTAATATTTTGAACTACCAGGTACAGTACGGTCGCGCTAATAAGTCATGTCCCAGCTGTCATTACGTTTGACTTGCTCTTGACACAACATGGCTTTAGGCCACTGCACTCCACAAACACTCTTCTCACAGACCTTACACAAAGAGCTTTCGACAGTATCAACTCAGCTAGACCACCACACAGATCACTATTAGCCATACTCGACATTAGTAAAGCCTTTGATGCCATCCCCCGCCACAACCTAACAAACAAAATCTACAACACAAACATGCACAACAACACAAAAAGGTGGCTGGCCAACTTCCTAGCAGGCAGATGTGCACACGTATCTTTTGCCGGTCAGTCGTCTAAAATCAGAAACTTTCCAAACGGAGTCCCACAAGGATCCGTCCTATCGCCCGCACTCTTCAATCTGTACATGCACGATATAACTACACCCAATACGCCCCAAATAAACTTAGCCTCCTATGCAGATGACATAACACTCACGTGCACACACCATGACCCAAAAAGAGCAACAGATCTCCTTCAACCCTATCTCAACACATGGCTGGTGCACTACAAACAGACTTAATCTAGCCCCAGCCAAATCCACCGCAACCCTGCTCACAAGTTGGACAGGAGAACACGAATACATCCCTCAACTCACCATAAACAACACACCCCTAACACATACACACACACCCAAAATCCTAGGAGTAACATATGATACTCATATGACATTCAAACAGCACACCACAAACATTAAAAAGAAACTGACACCCAGACTTAACGCCCTCAGGTCACTTGCTCACACAAAATTTGGACACAACAAAGAAACTACCACCACAGTATATAAACAATACATAAGATCAGTGATGGAATACGCAAGCCCAGCCTGGGCTTCTAACCTAGCTGAAACACATCATAAGACCTTACAGACTATTCAAAACAAAGCCCTGAAGATCATTACAGGTTGCACAGCTACTTCACCCACAGATCACCTACATCAAGAAACCAAAATCCTCAAAGTCAAAGACCATCTGGACATGAGAGGCACTCAATTCCTGGCAGCAGCCTCTACGAACCAAGACCACCCACTAAACTACATGGCAACACACCCACAGACACCAAGAAATATCAAAACAACACCCAGCACACAATTATTGTCCTCTCTCCCTCCCTGCCCACCCCGAACCAACTTCCAAAAGCACATCCATACTCATATCTCTCACCGATCCATCCACTCACTCACAGACAACACGCAGCTGCATGCACGACCTCCTGAAATCCATCCTTCCGAATCCTCCCTTCCTCGCGAGGAAAGAGTCCACCTGGCCAGGCTGAGATGCGGACACCATCCAGCTCTCCTGAGCTATCAGAAGAGACTGGATGACTCCGTTGTCGACGCCTGCCCGGGATGTAACACAGCACCCCATACCATTAAACACATCATAGAAGACTGCATTTCACACAACCACTTACGCCAACAACACAATCTACACTCAATGAGAGCTCTGTGGGAAAGCCCGATCGTGGCCATGGCCTTTCTCAGGGACTCGGGGCTGTTCGGCCAGGCATCTTAGGGAACAACAATAACAACAACTTGCTCTGTGCTGTATTAATGTCTGTCAGATGTTGAATAGCATGGGTAAGTGTAGGAACATGTTTGTATATTTCGCTTGATATGAAGAAATGAAGCTTAGATATTACATGATACCAATTATTGATCAAAACATATTTGGTGCCGAGACATCACTTATTAGCGCGACTGTACATGAGAAAACCTGCCGTAGAATACCAAACTAGGACAGTCAAAATCCAGAGTTATGACAACTTGTGAGCAATGAGAGTTATGGACCCGTTTGAGTTAGATTAGTCGTGATTATTATTATTATTCCCAATACCTACACACCTATTTCAATCAAATTCAAATGAGTACCGGTATGTACAGTTGGTCAAAGTTCCAGCTGACCCACCCTCGCTCTGGGGCTCGCAGAAATATCTGGCAATACTGTTGTAGGAAGGAGGTGTATCTTACAAAGATTGGGATTGGTAGATCTGATTTCGGCTATATCTGTTAGAACATATACTAAACAAGGGAAAGTAAGCCTATCTCAAATAAAAATGCATACATCGCTATGTATGATCCCGAACATTCACCCAAATTTCGTAGATTTGCTTAAATATTGAAGTTACTATATCCACTGATTGGCAACTACAACAGTATTGCCAGCTAATTCTGCGAGCCCCAGAGTGAGGGTGGGTCAGCTGGAACTTTGACCAACTGTACTTATTAGTGCTCAAGATTGTACCTCTGTTCTTCATATGACATCTAATACTGTAGTCGGACAAATATGATAATCCGCAAAAACAAAAAATTAGCATGTTTAAAAACTTTTCTTAAATAATGACGAAGCTAAAATCTATTGTTAAAATAATAGATTAAGCCGTTGCTAATGCTACTCATGCTAACTATGAACAAAACACCCATGCAACACATTAAAATAACACAAGAATTATAATGTAAAGCCTGCAAAATAAACAAACCAAAACTGGGACGATACAAGATAAATGCAAAAGAACTAATCAAAATCGCTATGTGGAAACAACACTTAATAAAATAAAATGTTGAAATAAAAGAACACAATCCACCACATAGGGTGTACACAACTACATGAGCAAGTCAATTTATTTCCCAATCAAACTGATCACACATATAGCAATGCACCATCGTCATGTTCAAGGAATTAGCCAATTTGGGGGAAGTCTTTTTATCAAAACACATAACATTCATTCTGGTAACAAATAATATCAACTACTCTACATTCCCCCCAAACCACTGGCTTTAATGCTGCACATTTTCAACTTTCATTAAAAAATCTGCTTCTAGTTTTGTCATGTTATTAATTAAAATGTAAAACTTGCAAACAAAGCAAACCAAAACTGGGACAAAGACAATATAAAGTCAAAACAACTTATCAAAATCGCTATGTGGAAACAACGCTTACTAAAATAAAAATTATGAAATGAAAGAACACAATCCCAAACCAAACCAAATGCTTCCTCTAGTCTTAATTGAAAAATATATTTATCTTTCTTTATCAATTGATCATCGGCTCCTTGCCACCTCAAGGATAAATTTGGAGATGTTGCGAGGAGCACACTAGCCACAATTACAGGGGGCTGCACATGCTCATTCTGAAGACTCGCTCCGAAAACAACTCGCCCCGTTTCTTCGCCCCGAAACGAAGTACCCTATTATTATATTTGATTATTTTATGCTAAACTAACCTAACTAAAACGGGGCAAGTTCCTCGTACAGAACCATCTCAGCTCAGGTTTCAGGTAACACAGATAACACAACATAAAGATAACCATTATGAAGGCAGGCACCAAACTAAAGGGTACATCACACAGTCAGGAGTGCGAGCTAGTGGGAGGCTAGTGGGAGTCTAACAGGAGTCACTAGGAGTCGCTAGAAACACTAGGAGTCATCGATTTTCACCGCGAGCGAGTGGGAGTCTAACAGAAGTCGCTAGGGGTCGCTAGAGTCACTAGGAGTCATCGATTTTCACCGCGAATAGGCACGCGAGTCCGAATTGTCCCCTACTCCTAGTGACTCTAGCTCGCACTCCTGACTGTGTGATGTACAGTATAGCAAAACCACACGCACACACGGACAATTTACCAGTCACCTATACAGTATGTAAATCAAATATTATCAAAATACTGTATCAAATAAATAGTAGATGAATCCAAGTGCAAAACCAGGATTAGTAAATAAAAAGAAAAAGATAAATAACTTGAACTAATTGTAACAGAAGATGTAGCATATTCACACATGCAGAAAATATATATATATACAGTACTGTATATATATACAGTATATATATATATATATATAATCAGACCACATACACACAGCTTTGTATCAATGAAAACATTAATAATATAATACCAGCGAAATACTAAAAGAAGAATATAACAAAATAACACATGAATATAAGAAATATTAGTAAAAACAATGCTGCATCAATGGAAATATAAATACCACCTAAGGAAAAATAATAACTATAAAAATATAACTATTATTCGGTAGCAAGAAAAATGGCACTAGAACTATGTGAGAAAATGGCATGCACAGACACACTCAATCATGAAAGCAAAAGTGAAAAATATAATGCTGCAAACACAAGCATGAACACAAGGCTATACTTTCAAAGCACACACACACACACACACACACACATTTCAAGACCGAGAAATCCACACGACGTGCAGTTCCGGTCTCATGTCCTAATGGCGCATTCTAAACATTAAATCTCTGGTATACATCACACAATACAGTACAACAGGACATCATAACACACACACACACAAACACTTACTTCACATAACAAAACAAAAACAACAAAACCTCAATGCACACAAACACAGCCTCGATTCGTAAAAGTGCAACAAATAATTATAATAATAATAATAATAAGCATGTTACTTATTTTTCATAAGCGCCAATTTTTCCAAAGAATTCACTAGCGCTCGGAAAGAGAAAGAAAAAAGAACAAAATCAATGCATCAAAAGAAGGCTTATATACATAGCGATTTTGATAATTTAATTTGACTTTATATTGTCCTTGTCCCAATTTTGGTTTGTTTAGTTTGCAAGTTTTACATTTTAAATTATCATCATCATCTGGGCTAAACACACATATACAAACACACAATCGATACTCCACATTATAAGAAAACAAAAACAACATTACCTCAACGCACACAAACAGTCTAAAATCATAAAGGTGCAACCAATCATCATCATCATCAACAACACAATGCATTATACTGTACAACACAACATAAGCCAAAGTATCTCACCTTATGATCGCCCATGGTTGTGGTCAGACCGATGATGTCATACTTCACCTTCCCTCCGCTCTGAAACAATAAGTCAGTCAGTAGCCAGCCCTTACTCCCATAAGGGGTAGGGAGGATCAGCAAGAGACTTGAGAAAGGAAAAAAAAGAGGTGACAGGAGAAGAACACATGACAGTTCGCCTACAAAAAGCAAGCACACAAGCATTCAGAAACAATAATAATGTTAATATATAATCCCGAAGTTGATATGTCTATAAACACCAGTTGAATCCCTGTTCAGAGCTGCAGCACAAAAACCTGATAAGTGAGGCAGCTCATCTTCAAAGTTCCATGTTCTACGCTAACACAACAAAGACAGCATATAAAACATCTCTGTGCTGGAACGGTGATCTGCCTCTGGGTGACCGGTTGGCTATCTCCGTGATGCAGGCCTGATATTAAGATGTAAAATTTGCAAAACAAACAAACCAAAACAGGAATGTCACAACATAAAGACAAAAGAACACATCAAAATCACTATGTGGATAAAATGCATTGGAGATTTAGCAAAATAATACTACGTAATAACAAACACCAAACCACCACATAGAATGTAACTAGTTTTCTTGGGAAACAAATTCACTTGCTCTTATTATGATATACTGTACACTCGGTCAAAAAACTATCTGCACCCCTACGCTGATCATCTGGTGTACAGCTCGGTAGGGTTGGCACCTGTGCCTGCAACTACAGTATATCCATGTGTCAGAGACGATCCTCTCTGACACATGGATATAGCTGCAGGCAGAGGTGCCAACCCTATCGAGCTGTACACACCAGATGATCAGCGTAGGGGTGCAGATACTTCTTTGACCGAGTGTACAGTATATCATAATAAGAGCAAGTGAATTTGTTTCCCAAGAAAACTAGTCACACATTTATCAACATACAGTAATACTCTCGTTATACTCAAAAAATTAGTCAGTATGAGAAGTTCAGGACATTCTGGTAAATTGTGTAAAAAGAAACTATAATAGGATTCATGCTATTCAACATTAACAAAATACAGTATTGTGAGTAACTTACTGAATCAATGAGTTTCTTGGCGGCCTTGTCGAGAACGATTCTGTCGCACCAGGATGGACAGCGAGTCTGCATGTAGCTGGACCCATCACCCCCCGCACCCTCCTCGAAGGGGTAGCTTGGGGGGAAGCTGATAGGGAACTCATTCAGACGGTCACCAAACTGAGACAACTCCTGGTCGTACTCTCTCAGCTGGGGAAAAACAAAAACAAAACAGAATAATTAAAATGTAAATCTTCAAAAACAAACAAACCAAAAAGGAATATATATATATTAACTGGGTCAATGGATGCAGAGGAAGGATCCCCTTACCCCCGGGGGGTAGATGAAGAAGAGAAAAGAGACAACAAAGAAAATAGATATTATAATGTAAAACAAACAAACCAAAACCGGGACGACACAATATAAAGACAAAATAACTTATCAAAATTGCTATGTGGAAATAACGCTTTAGTAAAATATAATTTTGAAATAAAAGAACATAAAACCACCACATAGGGTGTACAGTCGCGCTAATAAGTCATGTCCCAGCTGTCATTACGTTTGGCTTGCTCTGTGCTGTATTAATGTCGGTCATATGTTAAATAGGGTGGCTAAGTGTAGGAACATGTTTGTATATTTCACTCGATATGAGGTAATGAAGGTTAGATATTGCCGATACCACTTATTGATCAAAACATACATGGTGCCGAGCCATCACTTATTAGCGCGACTGTACAACACTACATAAGCAAGTTAATCTGTTTCCCAAGCAAATTAATGGCACATATACATATTAAATAAATCTAGCTGCTGCTACATAGAGAAGGAAAATAAAGAGACAGAACTACTACTACTACTACTATAGGTAGCACCAACGAACTTGACAATACTCTGGACCCCTTAACTTCTCATAACTCAAAATTTATGAAAGCAATCGGGCTGACATTTCTATCAGTTGGGAAGAGTCCACCAGGGATATTTGTGGATATTTGCAGCCAGTTTGCTCAAGGTCCTTCTGAGCTACGAAGAGGTCAGGGATTGAGTTTATTGTCAAGTCCGTTGGCGCTACCTATACTACCTCATCATAAACAAACAAAATATAATTCTCACTCAGCTGCTAACTACTACTACTACTACTACTACTACTACTACTACTACTACAACTACCACCTCATCATAAACAAAATATAATTCTCACCCAGCTGCTAACTACTACTACCTCATCATAAACAAACATAATATAATTCTCACCCAGCTGCCATTATCCTTGAGGAAGTTTTGGCTGTGGTTGTGGTACTTGAAGGACTTCTTGGATATAGTCAACTGGACCTGGCCACGGTTATCCCGGTACTCCTGAGCCTTCTCACTGGTGTCCGGTAACTCCGCATCCACCGCCTTGCACCCGGACGTCAGTTTCTGAGGGAGGCGGAGAATTATGTGTAGCCATTAGAATTACAGTATAAGCAATACATAACACAATAACAGTACAGTACAATACAAATCTAGTAATAACTACAACAAATAAGGCCCTTACTTAGCACTTGGGGTCTCAACCATGTCAACCACACAATCACAATTGCTAAACTGCACCGTCCACCACAGCACTGGTGTCTGCCAAATAGCACACTGGCTGACCGGAGACTTGAACCCTCAACCTCATGGTTTGCAGGCGAGTGCTCTACCAACCGCACTACGGCTCTATTGATTGTGATAACATATACAGTAAAAGTTTTGTAATCCGAATAGCAGGGGACCGGGCCTCGTTCCGATTACCGGATTTTTCGGGTTATTGGAATTTACCCCTATGAACCTGTGAATTAATGGCCTGACGAAAACCTGAACACAATATAGGCTATGCATATGCACAATATAACGCTATACATCCAATATGACACATAATGGTAAACTTTTAAAGTGATTTCATGAACATATGATATGTGTGTGTACCAAAAAGGGGACTTTGGGACTTTTTGAAATTTGGACTATCAGGTGAATTCGGATTTGGCCTCATTTTATAAAATTCGGACTATTGGGAGATTCCAATTATCGGTCGTCGGATTATCGGACTTTTACTGTATACCCTCGGAATCTGGGAGGCCTCATATGAGGCAAAATGGTCGGCTAAAAATCGCCGCTATAATCATCAGAACTCGGCAACCACACGTTGTAGCGACGTCATCTCTACGGCATTCTACAGACAACAAAAAGTTCTACAATTTGCAAAAACATTGACTGCTCTAGGTGGTCTCAATCAGTAGCTACTGAATTATGAAGTTGATTTTACCAAAATTCATATGAGGCCCCCCCCGGATCCCATGGTTAAAGACCACTTCATCCGCAGAGAGGGTGGTTTTAGTCTCTTTACTGTAGTACAGTACAATAAAGACTTGCCACAACACAGCCCCATCATGTCACCACAGTGGTTGATGTTAGTACAGTATAACACTAAAGCCGGTATCACACGAGCACTTTTTCACTTAACATTTATCCTCAACACTGATCTGGCAGCTTATGTGGTCAACGTATAAAGTATTTCGGTTGCCTAACTTAATCTATCATCAGTCTAGTTTCCTGTACCAGTGCAAAATATTCCAGAAATGTTGTCAGAAAAATTTTGATCATCGAATGTTGACTAAAAAAGCTCTCGTGTGATAGTGGCTTAACAGTGTCTCAGTAACACACCCCAATGCCCGCCCACCTCACATCCAGGCATGACCCTTCAACCAGGAAATAGGTGTAGAAATTTACAGCCCATTTGCTCAAGCCCTTACTGACTTTTAAGAGATCAAAGGTCATAATTTTGGTTAAATTATAATTAATTTATTCTACTGTACAATAGCGCTAACTAGTAAGTCATGTCTCAGCTGGCATTACGTTTAGCTCGCTCTGTACTGTATTGATGTCTGTCAGATGTTGAATAGGGTGGGTAAGTTTAGGAACATGCTTGTATATCTCACTCGAAATGAAGTAATCATGTTTAGATATTGCTAATACTAATTATACTTGGAGTTGAAGCATGACTTATTTGGCCAACTGTACACAGCATTCTCACCTTAACCACAGCCTGAGTATTAAGTCTAAAGTTAAAGTCTCCGAAGATGAAGATGGGGACTCTCTCATAGCTGTCATTGTGGAACCTGGAAATAGAAGATAGTACGAGCTTAAAACATATCCACCTCAAAATACAACATAGTAAGAGCTTAACCCTTTCACGCATTTATGACGCAGAGGTTACCAGATTAGCAATAAGAAATAGAGTTCTCTCACTCTTATAATTACCTCTCCAAAATTAGTTTTCTGCCCACAGCTAACTCAAAGACAACTGCAGAGATTGAAGTAACTAAACTAAATGTTTCTAAATACCCCCTGATGGTAACAAAGGCTTTAACCCCTCCAACCCGGATGGGCTCTTGAACGCCCATAACAACCTCAGCCCGCGCAACCCGGAAGGGCTCTTGAACGCCCATTGCTTGCATGCGTGCTTTCGAATGCCGCGCGTACATTTTCGGTATCGTGGGACGGTAGGTGGCGCCACCAGGCGTAAACTCCGCCACAGCAACAGTATCTACCCCGACGCCATCATGGACAGTACGCCAAATAGTGATTCCGCTGTGTCCGATACCGTGCTTCCTACGACGCCCTTGCTTGTTCGTCGCGCCTTACCCCGACGCCATCGCCTAAATGTGTTATCTCCCGGAGGTATTGAGACGACATTGAGACTTTATGAGCGAGCTGATGCCAAGCATAATGTTGATGATGAAGTCAGTGACGACTCCAGTAATTATAAGTCGAGTGATTATGGCCATGAGAGTGATAAAGAAGAGCAATTCCTGGGATTTGCGAGAGAACATGACAGTGATGAGAGTGATGAAGGTGATGTACCAGTTGTTGAGGAAGCTGGTTTACCTAAAGACAGTGAACTTGAGAGAGTGAGCGAGTGGGAGAGTTCAAGGTCACTCACCAAATTTCGCTTAAGTGACACGACGCCAAGCCCTTCCCCAGGTAAATCGCCTTTCAAGCTACATTTGTATAAGCAGAAAATACTTGAGAAGGCGGCCGCGGCAGCTAGGGAACAAGCAAAACTACTTGGTGAGGATGAGGCTGTGAGTGAGGGTCAGCGTGGTGACCCTTCTCGTCCGCCATTGTCTCCCTTATCTACCCACGCCACCCAAGATGACCCGGATGCCCCGCATTCTTCCCCACCACCCCCACCATTGCCAAGGGTTGAGGACCCCCCACTTTCGGCCTATTTGCCTCCTAGGTCCCCCGACAGGAGACATACTGCTGCCGAAAAGGGGAAAGGTAGGAAATATACCAAGAAAATTAAGAAAAGTAAGAGAGTTTTGTTCGAGGCTCCCGCGGCGTCCACCCCGGCCGGCCCCAGCCATACGTCCCCGCAACTTTCCCCACGGTCCTCCCCACCTCTCCCGCCTTCAACATGTCTTCCTGAAGAAGTCTTTGAGCTCGCATCACCAATACCTGGCCCTAGTGACAGTGAAACATTGCTTTCTGTCACTCGTCGCAGGCCAAGGAGCCCGGGACCTCGGGGGGACACAGCCTCACCTGCCACTCCTTCCCCACCTCGCCCACCCGCACGCCGCCCACGCATCACTGGTTCCCCGCCAGATTATGTGGGGGCCACTGATGATGAAGGGCACCTCTCTCAAGACTCTGGCCATGATTACATAGGTCCACCGTCAGGGCAAGATGACCACTCTGACGATGACTATATGGACATCGACGACCCTCGACCCATCCGCTTGGCCCGGCGTCGTGCTGCCCGTCGTGCTGCCCACCGCCCTGGCCGCCGCCCTAGCCGCCCTAGGGCGCGCGCCTCCCGAGTTGGCCGTGGGCGTGCTGGGCCACCAGCTGGAGCTCCTCGTCAGCGTAGACAAGACCCATTCTACGTTTTTCAGTGGCAAGACGTAGTTGATGAGGATGCATACAACCCTGATGTGCCAGCTTTTGATGAGGTACTGGAGGGTTCAGGCGTTACCCCCAATTTTCCTGCAGGCCCCAATGCTCCACCACACGAACTGTTTGAGGCCTTCTTTGATGAGGAGGTGGTAGGCTATGTTGTCAAAGAGACAAATAAGCAGCACCAATTCCAGGTCCACTTTTTGGGAAAGGTGACCAAGGGCCACATGAGGCAGTGGACCCCAGTGACTCATAAAGAGTTCATGGTGTTCCTGGCACTCACCATGCTAATGCCTCATGTCAAGAAGCATAGGTTGCCTGACTATTGGATCACCAATGATCTGATATCCACCCCTGCCTTCGGGAAATATATGTCTCGCGACCGGTACCTTGATATCCTCGCAGCGCTCCATCTTGTCACCAACCTTGACGTCCACCTCCCAGACAAGCTGTGGAAGATTAGGACGTTGTATGAGATGATGCGAGAACGCTTCACCTCCTACTTCAAGCCCTTCCGCAAGGTCGTCATTGACGAGTCTCTTGTGCTGTTCCGGGGAAAACTCAGCTTCCGGCAGTACATCCCCTCAAAAAGACATCGCTTTGGCATAAAATTCTTTGTGCTGTGCGACTGCCAAACTGGCTATGTCCTGGACTTCCTGGTCTACAGCGGGAAGGAAGGGGACTTGCTTGTGGACCCCCTCATTGGCTTTGGCGGAGCAGTGGTGCAAGCCATGATGGACCGCTACTTTCATAAGAATCACGTCCTCTACACGGACAATTATTACACGTCCCCCACTCTCTCACAGTACCTGCATGAGCGCAAGACGGGGACTGTAGGCACAGTACGAGGGAAAAGGAAGGGCATGCCACCTTTCCCTCCAAAGACCAAAAAAGGTGATGTGTTCAAGAAGAAGTCGGGGCCCATTCTGGCTATCCACTGGCACGACCAGCGGAAGGTCAACCTCCTGACCACCATCCACAAGGGGGAAATGGTGGAGACTGGCAAGGTGGATCGCCGCACCCAGGCCAGGGTGACCAAGCCCGATGCTGTCCTGGACTACAACATCAACATGAGGCTGGTGGACAAGTCCGACATGCAGATAGGCTTCATTGACTGCCTGCGTACCTCGTACAGATGGTACAAAAAGTTCTTTCTGCATATGGTGGACATGTCAGTTCTGAATGCCTACAACATATACAAGCTTCGGAATGTGAACACACCCATGAAGTTCAATAGCCTGCGGAGGTTCCAAAAGCAGGTGTTGACGGAGCTCCTGGAGAAGTATGCTATGCCACAGAGGGCAGTGGCACATCCTGGGCCCGCCGTTATTGACCGCTTGCAGTCTGCTCAATACTTGACTAGGCACAGGCTTGGTTCCCTGCCTCAGAATGAATCCGGAAGAACACAGCAGAAGCGGTGCCATGTCTGCTACAACAGCAGGGTGAAGCCGAGGTCAGGTAAAAAGTCAACCCTGGAGTGTGTGGAGTGCAAGGTGGCACTCTGTGCTGTAGATTGCTTCTTTGATTACCACTCCAAGCTGGAGTTCTAATAATCATACTGAAATTGCCAAATAAAATGACAATATGTACACTATAATTATATATAGGCAAAAAGTGGAAGAAAACCAATGTATTGTAATACAAAAGTCATGTATTATGAGAACATTGATACAAATACAATTACACCATAATAATATGTGAAAGTGACACATATGTATATACCAAGTGACATTCATATGATTAGAACCTATAGAAATATATAAATCAGTGAAAAAGACACAATAAATTGTATATAAAACGTTTACAAATCATATAACTAAGTGAAAGTGACACAAGACCTAATATTTGATGGCCAAAGTATAATAAACACCTGTGATAACGAATAATCAGTGCCTAATACAACAATAACCTACCTCAATTACTAATAAAATGTACGGTATCGAGTGAAAATGAGCATTATCAGTGACAGTGACACTCTCTAAAGCATATTTGTCAAAGTGAAAGTGACACAAGACCTAATATTTGATGGCCAAAGTATAATAAACACCTGTGATAACGAATAATCAGTGCCTAATACAACAATAACCTACCTCAATTACTAATAAAATGTACGGTATCGAGTGAAAATGAGCATTATCAGTGACAGTGACACTCTCTAAAGCATATTTGTCAAAGTGAAAGTGACACAAGACCTAATATTTGATGGCCAAAGTATAATAAACACCTGTGATAACGAATAATCAGTGCCTAATACAACAATAACCTACCTCAATTACTAATAAAATGTACGGTATCGAGTGAAAATGAGCATTATCAGTGACAGTGACACTCTCTAAAGCATATTTGTCAAAGTGAAAGTGACACAAGACCTAATATTTGATGGCCAAAGTATAATAAACACCTGTGATAACGAATAATCAGTGCCTAATACAACAATAACCTACCTCAATTACTAATAAAATGTACGGTATCGAGTGAAAATGAGCATTATCAGTGACAGTGACACTCTAAAGCATATTTGTCAAAGTGAAAGTGACACAAGACCTAATATTTGATGGCCAAAGTATAATAAACACCTGTGATAACGAATAATCAGTGCCTAATACAACAATAAGCTACCTCAATTACTAATAAAATGTACGGTATCGAGTGAAAATTAGCAATATCAGTGACAGTGATACCCTAATAAACATATTTTATATAATTGGCCTCAAAATAACTAGAAAATATCAAATAAACATCACATTCTCAATATCAAACACTAAAATCGTCTAAGGGAGATAAATACTTTGGCGCGGCGAGCGGCTAGGTGCGTCGTAGCCATGGCCGAGGCGACGCGTCCGAACGCGGGAAGAATTTGCCGCCGAAAAGCACTCGTCTTCCCGCGCTCACCATTATGCAACCAGAGGGGCTAGAGACCTCTACTCAACGCCATTCGACAGAGGAAGGTTTGTGGAACATTATTCTTTTTTATTCACAACATTACATGACATATTCATTGACTTACAGAGTAGTTAACATAGGCCAAAGATCGTCAAAACACCCGGTACCGGAGCACAGTCGTAAGCTATAGCCCCCGGGGCTGGAGGGTTAAAGTATCCCCAATAGGCTCAAAATCGCGTCCTATGTCGGAGAGGGTTAACACTTTCCTGCACGTGTGGACGCAGATTAGCAATACAAAATAGTTCTCTCAATCTTATAATTACCTCTCCATACATTTTGACAAAAGATAATACTATCGGGTAGGTACCAGTGAGCACATGACCCCTACCGACTGTTACTTTTAAAAGCCAGCCCTTGTACCCACCTGTCTAGAGTGTGTTCCAACGCTCTCTTGCGGTTCAGACTGTACACCGACGGGAACTGAAAAGTAAATTAATAAATATATAAACATGCACGTTGGATCATATATTCAGTGGGTTAATTCAATATTAGATCATGCACAACACATTCTAACATCATGTATAGATTTACAATATACTGTACTAACTACAGTAGTACGGTCGAGGTTAATAAGTGTTGTCAAATATTTCACAAAGTTTCGGACATTGACTAATACTTTGAGGGCTAAGCACTTTTCCCAGTAACTATAAAGATACCAATAACACTTTTTGAGCGCAAACCACTGGAATCTGTGACAACACTTAATACTCCCGATTGTACATACATACATAAATACAGTACTGTACATAAATTTATAGTCCGAGTGTTCCACATGAAGTGCGGTTCCGATCTCAATGTCCTAATACTCCAGGCAGCCCTATTCAGAGCTGTCTCACCTGTCATGTTTTTTTTTATTTTTATTGGTCTGATCTCACATCTTTCTTGGTCTTCACCTTGGTGCAGCTCCTCCCACTTTCACGGACTTGCATCTTTTCACCTAACTTACTTCATCCATCCCCTCCACATGCCCAAACCATGCATCCTAATGAAACCTTTCTTTTTCTCTGTCCTATACTCTCACTCTCACTGTCTATATACTCTCTCTCACTCTCTCTATCTCTCACCTCCTCCATAGCGATGAAGTTAGAGGCATCGTGGAATAAATGAATGTTGACCAGATCGAACTTGGTCCCGTTGAGACACCACCGCGTCCGCATAAAGCCTTTCCTCGACCACTTGCACTGGAGGGAGAGAGGAAGGTATTAGTTCATGGTAGGTAAAGGTCTAGACTAAAATCATTCTAAAGCCGGTTGACTCATGTGGTAACGACCAGAGGAGGTTGGCTTCAATTGTAAACAGTTTACTTGGAAAAACAAGAGTCAGCTTAACACCTTCTGTACCTGATGCCGAGTTGGCTGCCAACTTTGTGGCATTTTTTGCTGGCAAGATAACTCGCATAAGACAGGAACTGGATGATGCTTCTGTTGGTGAAGAACTTTCAGTTGTACTCCAACCCCGACACATTCCTAATAATGTCCTCTCATCCTTTCACTCAGTAGAGGTGGACATGATCTCGTCCTACATAAGAAACCTCAATAAAACATTTTGCCCGTTGGATCCCATAAATGTTTCCAAGCTACCAAGAGTCTATGATCACACAGTTGAGTTTATTTCCAAAATAATTAATAAGTGCTTCTCTGAAGGTAGCTTCCCACATTCTGAAAAGCATGCACTACTCCGACCTACTCTAAAGAAACCTGGACTTGATGTTGAGAACATGTTGAACTATCGTCCTGTCTCCAACCTGTCCTTCATATCAAAGATATTAGAGCGTGCAATACTTGACCAATTACAACCACTACTTCAGCAGAATGAAACTATCCCAATTTTTCAGTCTGCTTACCGACAGCATCATTCAACTGAAACAGCATTGATTAGAGTACATAATGATCTAGTTGAGAACATTTGCAATGGTGTGGCCTCACTATTGGTCTTGCTTGATCTCTCTGCGGCCTTTGACACAGTGGATCACGAGTTGTTATTGAGTGATCTTTATGATTATGGTGTGCGTGACTCCGCTCTCTTGCTTCTTGGGTCGTACTTGTCAGGTAGATCCCAGAGTGTGATGGTAAATCAAGTGGTCTCGGACTCGACACCCCTGCAGTATGGTGTTCTGCAGGGATCAGTTTTAGGTCCTATCCTATTTATAATTTATATTAGCAGTTTGTCTCTTCTGCTTCGTGCACATAATGTCACCTTTCACTTTTATGCAGATGACACCCAGATTTATGTGAGAATCACAAATATAGTTGATATACGGAGTAAGATGGAATTGTTGATGTCTGATATCAAGAAGTGGATGAGAGCGAGAAAACTTAAACTAAATGATGGTAAAACTGATATTCTCATCATCCGAGGAAATAGAAGAGCTGATGATATAGTAGGTGCCCTCTCCATCAATGTGGGTGGATCTCAGCTGCGACCGGCCAACTCTGTTCGAAATCTGGGTGTATATGTGAACTCCCGATTAGATTTCAAAGAGCATGTAAACCAGATAGTTAAAAGTTGTTACTTGCACATCAGAAATCTCTATTTGGTGAAGCCGTTTATAACCAGACGTTGCCTCCTGACGTTGGTTCACTCATTGGTCTTCTCTCGTGTTGATTATTGCAATGCCCTGTTGGTGGGTCTTCCAAATTATATTTTGAAGAAAGTTCAGTCTGTTCTTAACAGGGCCGCAAGACTAATTTTTGGTGTTCCACCTAGAACTCCTACTACATCTCTTCACATAGAACTGCACTGGCTGCCAGTAAGAGCAAGAATAGAATTTAAGTTGTGTTTGGTGACTTTTAAGGTTCTCAAATTTGGTGAGCCTAGGTACCTTGCGGAGCTGCTCAGGCGCCCACCGGCACACCATGGTGTAGTTGTGCGTCATGACAATGACCCTTTTCGTCTTCATGAACCAAGGGCTTTCCAGCAGTCTTCTTTCTTTGAGAGGTCATTCTCCTACATGGCTCCGAGGTTGTATAACAGGTTGCCGCTGTCCATGAGACAACTGAGTTCTGTTGAATGCTTCAAGAGACAACTTAAGACTTTTCTCTTTGAGAGAAGCTATGATCTTGAGAGAGGTGTCATGACAGATGGCTATAGAGTTTAGGCTATTTTGCCACTGCTAGTGATTGTTAAATGTGTGTTGTATATAAGCCTTCTTTTGATGCATTGATTTTGTTCTTTTTTCTTTCTCTTTCCGAGCGCTTGTGAATTCTTCGGAAAAATTGGCGCTTATGAGAAATAAGTAACATGCTTATTATTATTATTATCACACGAGAGATTTTTTACTTAACATTCGATGATCAAAATTTTTCTGGCAACATTTCTGGACTATTTTGCACTGGTATCGGAAACTAAACTGTTCCTAGATGAATTTACGCAACCAAAATATTTAAAATGTTGACCTCATAAGCTGGCAGACCAGTGTTAAGGATAAATGTTAAGTAGCAAAATTTGCTACCACTAAAACTCTATCAGAACAAGTCGTAAATTGCCTAAAATACATTAAAAGTACTCATAAAAGATATTGTAATACCATCATGAGAAGAACTGGCATTAACTATTATTGGAGTGTTGACAATTCGTTAGAAGTTATTGATAAAATAAATACCATGCCGAAAAGTTACCTCGGTACATAGCTTCGACTTTTCAACTTTGTATACCAATTTGCCTTTAGATTTAGTATATTCAGAGCTTTGCTTTATTATAGATTTGCACTTTGACAGGTTCGTTAGGAATGGTAATTATTTCATAAATGTTTATACATATTTTAATAATGCATCACTTAGCTCTACTCCCACTAGTTCTGTATATTTTGATAGAACTAAACTTAAAGATGCCCTTAAATTCCTCCTTTTCAATACTTATGTTAGATTCGGGCCTTACATTTACAAACAAATATTAGGAATTCCTATGGGTGGAAATGCTAGCCCTTTAATTGCAGACTTATTCTTGCTTGCTTTAGAATTTAAATATATAAAAGACTTAGTTGACAGTAGCAAGAAAAATAAAATCCCAGAAAAATTAGCACTTGCTAAATTGTTAAGTAATAATAGTAGATATATTGATGATATTCTCGTTTGCAATTTGTTAAATTTTAATCAAGTTGCTAAACTTATTTACCCTAATTCTATTCCCCTCACACAATGTAACGTAAATTATAAAGTTGAAAATTTTCTTGATATAAATATAGAGATTGTTAATGAACAGTGCATACAGTACTTAACCCCTTATTGGCGGCGCTCGACTTAAGTCGTGCACCAATTTGCAGCAAGTTAGGAGCATTATTAAGGCTTTTAAAGGGTTAAAATAGAGTGCAAATGGCCGGGAGCACAGCGGGCCAGACAGCCGACTCCCAGGGCTTACCGCCGCCCATTAACTCATGTTCCCTGTGTTCTCGAGAGGCCGACAGTGTAGCCAGTAGTGAGCATAGCTGGGAAAAATATACCGATATATGCTAAACTCCCATGTTCGTGGCATCACTGCAAGAGAACCACGAGTGCTACGTAGCTCGTTCTGGTCTCATTTCGAAGCTTTTAGTGCCTAGTTTTTTGCTAAATATTTTTGTTTTCATGCAGATGCTTGATTTATCATGCAGGAGGGCCTGAATATGCCCAAATGAGATCAAAACACCCCGCTAGACAAGGGTTAAAGTATATCACAAAGTTGATGATTTTAATTTTAATGTAATAAACTTTCCTTTCCCTAGTAGTAATATCGATAGTAAAATAACTTATAATTGTTTTTATTCCCAGTTAATAAGATTTTGTAAAATCTGCACTAAAGTAGATGACTTTTGGGCTAGAGCTAGGTTACTATACAGACTCTTAGTGGACAGAGGTTTTGAGGCAAGTAAATTGTTCCATAAATTTAATCTTTTTAGGGTCAATTATTGTGACTATTCTAAAATTTGACATCAATTATTTTAATCAAGCATTTTTAACTTGAAGTTTCTTGTATAACCTCTGCTTACTTTTTGTCTGTATTTATTGTTTATCTTTTTCTTTTTCTATTATTGATATTAATATTGATGATTTTTTAAATTGATTGTTCTTGTTAAAAGAGTACTCTTTGTTTAAATCTGTTGTTACTTCATTTGTGCAATTATTTGTCTTTATATTATATGTATTCATTGTCGATAGTATCAATTGCTTGCTTTTGCGATTTCCTTAGTTTATTTGTGCGATAAATGTAGGTTATTTGTAGGGTAGTTATTGATAGGGGTCACTTGAGGCATGCTATGCTTACAGGTACCTACCCGATAGCACTATCGTTAGTGAGTGCTGTACTGTATTTTATATATTATTTTGTAATAGTATAGATATCTTATCAATATTTGTATTTTGTACTATTGTTAATGTCTTGTCATGTTGCAAATTTGATTTTAAATAATATTTTGACATTTAACATGTGCAGAGTTTAGTAAAATTTACCAGAACGTCCCGGACTTCCCAAACTTGACTAATTCCTTTAACGTGCGATAGTGCGTTGTTATATGTGCGATTAGTTTGCTTGGGAAACAGATTAACTTGCTCATGTAGTAATGTACACCCGATGTGGTGGATTGTGTTCTTTTATTTAATAATTTTCATTTTAGTAAGCGTTGTTTCCACATAGCGATTTTGATAATTTAATTTGACTTTATATTGTCCTTGTCCCAATTGTGGTTTGTTTAGTTTGCAAGTTTTACATTTTAAGTGAAAAAGAGCTCGTGTGATACCGCCTTAACCCATTCAAGATACAAGCACATATTTTTCCCCTTTACTCTGACTGTTGTTGTTGTTGTTGTTGTTCCCTAAGCTGCCTGGCCGAACAGCCCCGAGTCCCTGAGGAAGGCCATGGCCACGATCGGGCTTTCCCACAGAGCTCTCATTGAGTGTAGATTGTGTTGTTGTTGTTGTTGTTGTTCCCCAAGCTGCCTGGCCGAACAGCCCCAAGGCCCTGAGCAAGGCCAAGGCCACAACCGAGCGGCCCCACAGAACCCTCCCCGCCGACCACAATAAAGCCTGGGTGACCAAAGCCACTCCATGGCGGGGAGCTGAGGAGGGTGCGGAAATGTAGATTGTGTTGTTGGCGTAAGTGGTTGTGTGAAATGCAGTCTTCTATGATGTGTTTAACCCTCCTGGCCCGGGCAGGCTCTCAAAATGACAGTGTGGGCTACCCGGGCGATCTGGCCGAAAAACGTCTAGGCCTAGGCTACCGTATTTTTGTTTAGTTTAACTGCTAGAAATTTCCCACGCATCTATAAATGTAGTGCGGTTTCCAATCTGTAGACTGGCATTGAGTAGAGCTCTCTATGTCAACTGGTTCAGTTGTGATGACGATTTCAGTGGAGAGCACTTGCAGGCGATGTTAGCAATATGACGATCTTTTCACTACTGAAACAACGACATACAGACGTACAATAACAAACGAGTCTTCTCCTTCTTGTTTTCGGAGGTGCGGTGACGTAACAATCGGCTTTGTTTACATGCGTCGGACGCACGGCGTTCAGACCAAGCTGAATAGGCTTTCAAGCTTACAGATTTTAAAATGACACCCGGGCTCCTGCCCTTAGTTCGCGGTGTCATTTTAAAATGACAACCGAGCCAGGAGGGTTAATGGTATGGGGTGCTGTGTTACATCCCGGGCAGGAGTCGACAACGGAGTCATCCAGTCTCTTCTGATAGCTCAGGAGAGCTGGATGGTGTCCGCATCTCAGCCTGGCCAGGTGGACTCTGACTGTTATAGGTAGTGCCAGCGAACTTGACAATATTCTTGACCCCTTAACTTCTTATAACTCGAAATGAAGGAAAGCAGTCGAGCTGAACTTTCCAGGAAATAGGTGTGGATATTTACAGCCAGTTTTCTCTAGACCCTTTTGAGTTACAGAGAGGTCAGGGATCAAGATTATTGTAAAGTTTGTTGGCGCGTCCTATAGTAGATGATTATATTCCGTTTAGGAAGGAATAGTGGGGGTCAGCTCTATTAGCTAATGTTGGGAGAGAGATATCTTTACCCCTTCTGTACCGGTGATGTACTTTTCATTTTATTCTGGCAACTATTAGACTATTTTGTACAGCTTATGAAGGACGTCTACTCATTCAAAGGCTTCAGACTATCTCAATTAATCCTTTTAGCTACCATATATCCTTTCTAAGCTTCATAAAATCGTCTAAATGTAGCTATAATAAAATACAAAAGACGTCGCCGGTACAGAAGGGGTTAATGTTTACTCTATCTGTCAAATTTAATAATAATATCCAAATGTCTCACCTCAGGGAAGAACTCTTGTGGGAACTTAGACTTCTCCTTGGTGGTAACGTCTTCAATGTTACCGGAGTATTCCCGTCGGTCCAGACACTCCGTAAACTTCTTCTCTGTAACATAAGGCATCATATTATCTTTTCAGTAATATAAGACATCACATACAGGTAATAATAATAATAAGCATGTTACTTATTTCTCACAAGCGCCAATTTTTCCGCAGAATTCACTGGCGCTCGAAAACCAAAACCAAACCAAAAAAAAACAAACACGAATCGTTTAAATCAACGAAACACAAAACCTATACGTATTACCCAGCCACCAGCAATGGCAAATAGCCTACACCCTATAGCCCTTGATGACGACACCCCTCTCGAGATCATAGCTTCTTTCAAAGAGAAAAGTCTTAAGTTGCCTCTTGAAGCACTCTCTCTCACATAAAGAGAGCCTTCTGCTTTGCAGGCACATAACCCCATAGCTGGGGGTGGCCGACTCGAGACAGAGCTCGAACAGAAGCAACAAAAAAATTCAAACACATTTAGGTCATCCAAGAGAAGACCCAGAGACCAAGGCACATTTGGGGTCCCCAGCTAAAGACTCCAAGGTCCCAAACTTCCCGGAGAGGTTCTTCTGGTCTCAGCATGCAGACACACAGCGAAGCGCACCAAATGATAATACCTACCAAAGTCTAAAAAATATATTTGCTAGCCATTAAATACAATACATTATAATTAAATACAATATCATAATGTAGAACTTGCAAAATAAGCAAACCAAAACTGGGACGACACAAAATAAACGCAAGTGAACTAATCAAAATTGCTACGGTATGTGGAAATAACGCTTAATGAAATAAAAGAACACAATCCCCTTAATCACATAAGCACCTAGCAAGAGAGAAGACAAAATTCCACTGTAACTAACCTTCAAAGTCCCATATTAAAAGGTCCTGCACATTTTGGTGGATGAAGTACAAATTGCCCAGAGCCTGTGAGGAGAGAGTAAGGGAAAATATTAATATAACATAAAAACAACATAACATAACATAATATAATAATTGTTAACATCGTTCTTACACCAATTATACCCAAAATAAAATTAATGAAAACATGTGACCCTCCCAGGATTCGAACCCAGGATATCACATACAGAACTTACACGCTCTAACCATTGACAAATGGAATAGGCTGGAGGAGGAGGTGGTAGGGGCAAGGAACATCCATATTTTCAAGAAAAAATTGGATGAAAGTAGACTGAGAGACGGGACAACACGAGCTTAGCTCAACTCCTGTAAACTACAATTAGGTAAATACAATTAGGTAAATACACCATCAAGACAGTTACGGTAAAGGTACAGATTATTATTATTTTTTTTTCTATCAACTAGACAAAATTGATTACTGTATCAGTACGGTACTTTATATATCTTTTGTTTCTATGTTTATGAAGGAGAGAAAAGGGGAAAGCTGCCTGTAAAATGTGTCTCCCCCAAAGTTGAGAGAGTGATAATCGCTATATTATTATTATTTTATTTATTGATTTATTTTTTATTTTATTTTTATTTGGGGGGGGGGGGGGGAGTATTGGAATGAAGTGTGGTGTACTTGTTTAGTGTACCGGTAGTTAAATGAATAGGAGGAGGAGGTGTGAGGTGAGACACAAACAGAGAGTGAGGGAAGCCTGACAAATGAAACAGGAGTTCCAGCAACTCCATACCCACATGCCTATGAGGCCTCCCCCGGGTATTGCCCTGCTTGATTGGTGTCTATCCTTAAACTCCTACAGATCCTTCCTAATCTTAACAAACATTTCTAATGATAGTCAATAATATGAATAAGTGCATCCTCGAACACTGAAATGGTGAAAATATAAATAAAACTTACCGTAAACTTCTCTGCCGACTCGTACTCTTCGTCGAGGTAAACCCTGATCTTGTCGTACGGCAGCATCGTTCCGCGGTTCATCAACGACCTGGGGGGGGATAACGGTAAGGATTTAGTCCAACGGAAAATACAATTCACGTTACGGGATGAAGTGCTTGATATGCTGCATTCTCTCCTACAGATAGCACCAACGAACAACAAATCTTGATCCCTGATCTCTCTGTAACTCAAAAGGGCCTAGAACAAACTGGCTGTAAATATCCACACCTATTTCCAGGTGGACTCTTCCCATATGATAGAAATGTCAGCCCGATTGCTTTCATTCATTTTGAGTTATAAGAAGTTAAGGGGTCAAGATTATTGTCAAGTTCGCTGGCGCTACTTATACCAACCTCTTACCAGTATGTTATACTATGGTATGATGCTATGTGACATTACACCACAAACACGAAAAAGAAACTGACACCCAGACTTAACGCCCTCAGGTCACTTGCCCATACAAAATTTGGACACAACAAAGAAACCACCACCACAGTTTACAAACAATACATAAGATCGGTGATGGAATACGCAAGCCCGGCCTGGGCTTCTAACCTAGCTGAAACACATAAGACCTTACAGACTATTCAAAATAAAGCCCTAAAAATCATCACAGGCTGCACAGCTACTACACCTACAGATCACCTACACCAAGAAACAAAAGTCCTCAAAGTCAAAGACCATCTGGACATGAGAGGCACTCAATTCCTGGCAGCAGCCTCCACGAACCAACACCACCCACTACACTACATGGCAACACACCCACAGACACCAAGAAATATCAAAACAACACCCAGCACACGGTATCACACACAAATGCTATCTTCTCTCCCTCCCTGCCCACCCCAAACCAGCTTCTAGAAGCACATCCATACTCATATCTCTCGCCGTTCCATCCACTCACTCATAGACAACACGCAGCTGCAAGCACGACCTCCCGAAATCCATCCTTCTGAATCCTCCCTTCCTTGCGAGGACAGAGTCCACCTGGCAAGGCTGAGATGCGGACACCATCCAGCTCTTCTGAGCTCTTTGTGATGCTGATGGCTCCATCTCTTTTGATCCATTATCGAAGGCCAATATTCTATCTAATATTTTTATTAATAAGCAGAGTAATCAGGAATTGTCTTTGCCATTGACATGTTTCCCTAGACCCAACCTCAATTCAATGGCATTCAAATCAGCTGAACTGAAAAGGTACTTGCTGGATCTTGATACCTATGATGGCACAGACCCGGATGGGTTTTTCCCTCTCTTTTTTAAAAAGGTTGCAGTGGTCTTGGCACCTAAATTGGTGGTGTTTAGGTTGCTTTTGAAATCAGGTAGTTTCCTCTTTGCTGGCGTAAGGCTATTATCACTCCTATTCCAAAGGGAAATACTGCCTCATCATCTCCTAATGACTATCGCCCTATCTCTATTACACCTATCCTATCCAAGCTCTATGAGAGGCTTTTGTCCAGACGCCTTTCCTCTTATTGTAATAGTCATAATTTGATACCAAACTCACAGTTTGGTTTTCGTAAGAGACTGGGTACATGTGATGCGCTTCTGACACTCACCCATGACTTGCAATCTTCATTGGACCAGGGACATGAGTCTCGTGTCGTGGCTATTGACTTTAGTTCTGCTTTTGATTTAGTCAACCATAAAGCACTTCTGTATAAGTTACAGCTCATCGGTATTGGTGGCAATTTTTTAAGGACCTTTGAAGATTTTTTGACAAAAAGATCTCAGTCTGTGGTCATTGATGGGTGTCATTCCCCTTCTGTTACTGTTGTTTCTAGTGTTCCACAAGGCAGTGTCCTTGGGCCTTTTCTTTTTATTATTTTTACTGCTGACCTGTGTTCCGAGCTTGAAAATAAACTAATCTCCTATGTTGATGATACAACTTTATATGCGTCAATTCCATCACCAATAGATCGACACGTAATTGCTACTGCTCTGAATAGGGATTTAGCCAAAATTACATCATGGTGTGAACTTTGGGGCATGAAACTTAATGCTAGTAAAACACACTCCATTATCATTAGCAGATCTCGTACCTTGGATCCTCCCCATCCTTATCTACAAGTTTCTGGCGAGCAAATTGAGAATGTGGATACTCTGCGTTTGTAAGGAGTTACTCTTGATCCCAAACTTACTTTTGAAAAGCATATTCGTTCTTTCTCCTCTTCCATTTCCCAAAAAATTGGTCTGCTTCGCAAGGCTTATAAAACATTTGCTTGTGACGCCACAGTTATCAAGTCTTTTTATGCTTTTATTTTGCCACATTTCGAGTATTGCTCACCTGTCTGGTTGTCAGCAGCTGACTGCCATCTCAAGTTGCTTGACAGGTCGCTAAATTCCATCAGTTTTATTCTACCTCATTTGTCTCTTGATCTGTGTCATCGACGTAAAGTTGGTGCCCTTAGTCTTTTATTTAAAGTTTTTAACAACCCTCAGCATCCCTTACATGGGGTTCTGCCTGGGCCCTATGTCCGGGCTCGTGCAACTAGATTCACAAGCAATCTTAATGATCTTGCCATGAGCCGTGTTAATTTTTCTACTACACAGTTTTCACGGTGTTTTGTGCCGGCCATGGTTGACTTGTGGAATAAGTTGCCAAATGAGCTAGTCAATTCAGCTAATATCTCCATTTTTAAGTCTAGAGTTAATGCTTTTTTGCAGCATTAATTCTAATTTTTAAACTTATTTTATTCTATTTTATTGAATGATATTTATACTTGATATCCTCCACTGCATAATATGTTATCTGTGTTTGATATGTGTATATGTACAGTACAGTATACAGTATACAGTATACAGTATATGTTTTTATTTTTGCCTAAGTTGCCGTAGTCTCTCTCCAGTGCCTCCGGGTGTTTTGTGTGGATTCATCTTGTGGTGTTTCTGCACCCTGGTTGGAGACTTCGGCATCTCATATAATAATAATAATAATAATAATAATATCAGATGAGACTGGATTACTCCGTCGTCGACACCTGCCCAGGTAGTAACACAGCACCCCATACCATTAAACACATCATAGAAGACTGCATTTCACACAACCACTTATGCCAACAACACAATCTACACTCCTTGAGAGCTCTGTGGGAAACCCGACCGTGGCCATGGCCTTCCTTAGGGACTCGGGGCTGTTCGGCCAGGCAGCTTAGGGAACCACAACAACCATGTATTTCATCATTTGGAACCACTGTGGCTCGAAAATGTCCATTTTGGTCACGTTTAGGCTAAATTTACGATTTTGCCAAATTTTTCCATAAAGTATTGTTAAATTAGCTGCTAAAGGATCCAATTTATCGCCAACTGAGAAAAAACAGTACTGTATAGTCACTCTAAACTGTTGTATTACCTGATAAAATGTTCAACATGCTGCATGCTCTCCTCATAGTTCTTGCCTCCGACCTCTTGACAGTGTAGCGCGATGAAGTGAGGCTCGCGCTCCTCCACCGTCTGGAAATTTCAACACAGAGAATATAATAATAATAATAATAATAGTTCTTAAAGCTAGCGCATGCTAAGCTAGCTAAGGATAGCTCAATAAGGCCGATTAGGCGTATTTCCATTGGGGTCCTGTACTACTACCCCATCCCTTTGCTCATGAGGGATGGTAACGACTATGTGCTTGTGAAAAATCTTTAACGCGCCGAGCGTGGGCGCGAACCCGGGCCTTCTGGGTGGAAGTCCGAGACGCTAGTCACTACACCAAGCGAGCCGCTTGGTGTACTGACAGAATGACTGACAGAATGAATCAAAAGTTAATAACAATGAATGAATAAAAGATAAAAGTCTATCTATCTATCTATCTATTGCCTGACGCCGTGATCCCCAAGGGGTGGCCACGAACGAACCGCCCCCATGCACCTCTGTCCCCAGTCAGTCGACGCCCCTCCCCCCAACCAGCACCGCCTTCGTTCATGTAGTTCCTCACTCCATCCTTCCACCTCATATTCGGTCTACCTCTCCCCCTCTGTCCCTCCACCTCGCTCTCGTACACCCTCTTAGTCATTCTCTCGCTTTCCATACGTTCCATATGGCCGAACCATCTCAAGTTGTTCCTTTTCACACTTTCCAGCAAATCTACCTCCACACCACACACCTCCTTCTTACTTCCTCATTAGTCTGTCTATCCCTCCATGTAACTCCGCACGCACTCCTTAAGTAATTCATTTCCACTGCTCTCACTCTTGGTCTGAGTCTCTCAACCAACGTCCATGCTTCGCTTCCGTAAGTCAGTGTCGGGATTACCACACTGTCATGCAAGGACTTCTTCACTTCCATACTGACCACCCTATTTCTTGTTACTGCTTTTTAGCGTTCCTACAACCCTCTTCCCCTGTTGTACCCTCTCCCGCACCTCTTCATCCATAGTCCCATCTTTACTCAACACACTGCCCAGATACTTAAAAGAGTTGACGATCTCCATAGCCTGACCGTTCAGCTTCACCTCACACTCTGTGACTTCACCCCTTTCGAAGACCATAACCTTGCTCTTCCCCGTATTTACCTTCAAATTCCGTTTTTCGCACACTGTTCCAAACTCATTTACCAGACCCTGCAACTCCCATTCATTATCACTCATCAGAACTGTATCATCCGCAAACAGCAGTATAGGTAGCTTCCACTCAATTCCCTCCCTCTTCAGCGATACACCAACATCCACTGCTCTTGATAGTATTTCTAGATAAAAGTGCAAAGTGAAAAACAATGAATGAAAGATACAAATACATAGTGAAAAACAATGAATGAAAGATACAAGAACAAAGTAAAAACAATGAATGAAAGATACAAGTAGCCTACAAAGTGAAAACAATGAATGAAAGATACAAGCCGCCTACAAAAAAATAACCTCCTCATAATAATTACGGTCTATCTATCTATTTACCCAGGCCCAATCCCCACCTTTACTTTTTTTTTGGGGGGGTGGGGGTGGCCGACTCAAGACACTGAATAGGAATAACACAAAACACAACAGAGAACAATGAACACACAAAAATAATTATGGTACAAAGAATAATAGCTGGTGGATCTCTGTTACTTCAGAATCTCTAGTGCTGACAGGTAGGTAGGTAGGTTGTTGTGCAATGGAATTCTCAGGTGCATTATGAACTTTAGAGAGACTGCTGGAAGGCTTGCTCATGATTAAAGCTGCTGTATTAATGCATGGGAGAGGAGAGAGAATATTACAATACTTGTTATTACTTGTATTACTTGTATTACTTGTATGTTATTACTTGTATAGGGGGCGGGTGCCCAACCCCGAAATGGGTTGAAATAGGGGAGCTATCCCCCCGCCAAAGGCGGATTTCTAGGGCCTTTCCTAGCTGATGCTGAGAGGATTGGGTTCTAGTCATGTGGTGATGGGCTGGTCTATCAGAGTGAGAACTGAGCGATCTCTGCCATACCCATAGCTTACTCTGACTGTTCCTTTAACTTATATATTTTCTAGATCTCAAGTGACGGCGTCTTTTCCGTGGATTGACCTCCCAATCTACCAAGATTGGAAGCCAAAGCGTCACATTTTTCCCTTGCCCCTCAACTTTCTCTTCATAATTGCTGAGGGGCACAGGGCCCTGGGTGGGGCTTTGGTTTCCCGGGCATTTCCGCACCCTCCTCAGCTCCCCGCCATGGAGTGGCTTCGGTCACCCAGGCTTTATTGTGGTCAGCAGGGAGGGTTCTGTGGGGGCGCTCGGTTATGGCCTTGGAATTGCTCGGGGACTTGGGGCTGTTCGGCCAGGCAGCTTGGGGAACAACAACTTGTATCGTCCCAGTTTTGGTTTGTTTATTTTGCAAGTTTCACATTATAATACAGTACCGGTATCTCATTCAGTACCAGTGACGTCCTCTTCATTATACTGTACTCTGGAAACTATTAGACAATTTTATTCAGCTTAGGAAGGACGACCACCAGTAAAAAGGCTACAGACTATCTCAACGAATACTTTTAGTGACCAAATGTCCTTCCTAAGCTCTGATATATATATATATATATATATATATATATATATATGAAGAGAGAGAGAGAGAGAGAGAGAGAGAGAGAGAGAGAGAGAGAGAGAGAGAGAGAGGAAGAGAGAGAGTGGAAGAGAAAGAGACAGAGAGAGAGAGAGAGAGCGAGAGAGAGAGAGAGAGAGAGAGAGAGGAGAGAGGAGAGAGAGAGAAGAGAGAGCGAGCGAGCGAGCGAGAGAGAGAGCGAGCGAGCGAGAGAGAGCAGGAGTGTATGCAGGTGAGATTAATTAGATTGGATATGCATATTATGCACGAAAGATACATTACAAAGGCAGGCACAACTGAGAATGGAGGTGGGTGTATGAGAGAGAGAGAGAGAGAGAGAGAGAGAGAGAGAGAGAGAGAGAGAGAGAGAGAGAGAGAGAGAGAGAGAGAGAGAGAGAATATGTGTGTGTGATTGGGAGTACAGTACTGATAGACCATATGTAGGCTAGATGTATAGGAATGCAGGGAAACAATGGGAGGAGAGAGTGGGATTGTGTGGGAGGAAGACTAGGAGGACGAAGAAATAGTGTTCAAATAGACCAATATGGGAGTAGGCGGAAAAGTGTGGGACTGACTGGGATTGAACAGAGACTGGAGTGAAAGTACGGTACAGGTCTCCCTCGATTTACGATTGGGTTACGTTCCTGAAAACCTGATCTTAAATAGAAAAATCATACAGCAAACCCTAAAATTAATTGGGTAAATGGGAATGCGTTCTCGGACCAGCCATAACCCAAACCCAATAAACCTATGATAATATCGTAAATTAGGGCATCGAATAGTGAGGGAGACCTGTACAGTCGCGCTAATAAGTGATGTCTCGGCACCAAGTACGTTTTGATCAGTAATTGGTATCAGCAATATCTAAGCTTCATTTCTTCATATCGAGTGAAATATACAAACATGTGCCTACACTTACCAACCCTATTCAACATCTGACAGACATTAATACAGCACAGAGCAAGCCAAACGTAATGACAGCTGGGACATGACTTATTAGCGCGACTGTACATGGGATTGACTGTAAATATGATTCAGTTTTTAACACCATACACCTCCTTGATCGACAGGGCTAGGGCGTGCCCTTGTTACAGGGACTTTACTGGACATTTGCCACGAATCGCTAGACCTGAGTGTCCAAACTCTTGACATCCACCGATGGCACGGGGTGGGATCAAACTGCAGACCCTTTGATCAGCAGTCAGACACGCTACCGACCATGCCACGGGCCGCAGCTGTAAATATGTGGGAGTGAATTAAACTGGTTGGGAGGGAGGCAGAGTGGGTGCGTGTGAGAGTGACTGGATATACATTGAACTGGAGAGGCTGGGTGGAAGTTTTTGGAAGTAACTGGGAGCATGTGGGAGCAAGTTTAACTGGTATTAGACTGCCTGGGGTATACACTGACTGACTGACTGGGAGAGAGAAGCAATATATGGAGTGGGGTTGAAGTAAGTGAGAGTGGGAGAGAGACATGTCACCTAGATGGGGAAGTAAAGGTGATATTTAACCTTCTTCTGTACCGGTGCCATTCTTATAACTTTATTCTGGCTACTATGAAACAATATTTTTCAGTTTAAAAAGGGCCTCCAGCAATTTATAGATTTTGAACTATTTCACTTAACCCTTATTCCTATCTCAGATCCATCTTAAACTGCGCAAAATCGTCTAAATATAGCAGGAATAAAACTAAAATTATGTCACCGTTACAGATGGCCTATGCCTCGGAGACGTGGCCGGTTAAAGCAGAGGATATCAATAGAATGGAACGGAATGAGAAGAAATTGGTGAGACGGATGTGTGGGGTTAATCTTAGGGACAGGGTATCGAGCGAGGAATTGAGAAGGCGTCTGGGCATTAGGAGTGTCAGTGAAGTGATGCGCACGAACCGACTTGGTTGGTTTGAACATGTGGAGAGAATGGATGATCAGAACTGGGTGAAGAAATGCCGGATTGTGAACGTGGGGGGAGCTGCGCGTAGGGGTGGACCTAGAATGACGTGGGCTCAGGTACTCCGGTCCGATCTCAAAATAAAGAACTTGACAACGGAGGCAGCCCTTGACAGGGCCGCCTGAAAAGCTGCCATTTAGGACGTGAGACTGTAACCACACTCTCTGTGGACAAAATGGTCTTGAACCCTCCAGCCTCGGCTATGTATTCTATAAATATTCCCAGAAACCCGGGGGATTTGGCCAAAAAAAGTCTCGCCTAGGCTACCGTATCTTTGTTATTTTGACTGCTTCCGCATTTCCGCACATCCCCAAGCGTAGATGTGTTTCGTACCTGTAGAATGGCGTTGAGTAGAGCTCTCTAAGTCAACTGGTTCAGTTGTGATGACAATTTCCGTGAGAACTTTGCGGCGATGTCAGCCATATTAGCCACTTTTCACTACTGAAATGACAACATACAGCCACACAAGAACAAACTACGCCTCTCCTTCTTGTATTTACCTAATTGTAGTTTACAGGAGTTGAGCTAAGCTCGTGTTGTTCCGTCTCTCAGTCTACTTTTTATCCAATTTTTTCTTGAAAATATGGATATTCCTTGCCCCTACCACCTCCTCCTCCAGCCCATTCCATTTGTCAATACATCTATAGGGGAAGCTAAACTTCCTGATATCGTTCTTGCAGGTAGGTCTTTTTACTTTGTAGCTGTGGCCTCTAGTTATTCCTGTATCCATAATTAATATATCCTCCCTATCCAGCCCCCGGGTGCATTTGTACATCATTATCATGTCTCCCCTCTCTCTTAGACTCGGTAGATTTAATTTGTCTAGCCTCCCTTCATATGGCAGCTCTCTGAGACTTGGAACCAATCTAGTAACTGCTCTCTGGATTCTTTCTAACTTGTGAATATGTTTCTTTAGATGCAGGGACCACACCACTGCTGCATACTCCAATCTTGGTCTAATCATACTCTTCATAATTTTCGCTACCATGGTCTCATCCAAGTAGTTCAGAGCAACTTTCATATTCCCGGCCATTGCATACATTCCGCTAAAGAGCTTGTTAATATGTTTCTCTGGCGACAAATTATCTTGTATAATCAACCCTAAATCCTTTTCTTTTTCGGCCTTGCTAATTATATTATCTCCCATCCTGTACTCCCAATTTGGTCTATTCACACTTCTTCCCATATTTAACACATGGCATTTACTTATATTAAATTTCATTTTCCACTTGGTGCTCCATTCGTATATTTTATCTAAATCCCCTTGCAGCTCCTCACAACTACTTTTATTTGTTATTTGTCTCATAATTTTTACGTCATCTGCAAACATTGACATGCAGGAGTTTATGCCTATCGGCAGGTCATTCACGTACATAAGGAACATGAGAGGTGCCAACACAGATCCCTGCGGCACACCACTCTCAACTTTCCGCCACGATGAGTAAGTTCCTCTAATGTTGGTCCTCATTTCCCTATCTGTTAAATAGCTCTCCATCCATTTCAGAAAACTCCCCCTGACACATCCTAGCGTCTCAAGCTTAGATAACAATCTCTTATGTGGTACCTTATCGAATGCTTTGGAAAGGTCTAAGTAGACGCAGTCCACCCATCCGCCTCTTTCTTGGAGTACATCTATCACCCTACTGTAATAACATAGCAAACTGGTAACACAAGATGTCCCTTCTCTGAATCCAAATTGCTTTGGGGTTATTATCTTCTTTCTCTCCAACATTTTCATCCATCTCTTCCTAATTAGCTTTTCACAAATCTTGCATACAATACTAGTAAGTGAAACTGGTCTATAGTTTAGAGGGTCCTCAGGGTTTCCATTCTTGTATATCGGAATGATATTAGCTCTTTTCCATTCAACAGGAACCTGTCCTTTATCTAAGGAAGCTTGAATTATGTCCCTCACTGGCTCCACTAATTGCTCTGCACACTCCTTTAAAACCCAGGCAGACACTTCATCCGGTCCCATAGCTTTCCTTACTTCAAGTCCTCTCATCGCAGATAACAGCTCATCTCTAGTTATTTCAATCTTACTAAGACCACTCTCCAGTACTCCCGCCTGTGGTTCGTCAAAACCTTCCTCTCTAGTAAAAACTGACCCCAATTTGTTATTCATTACCTCGCACATGTCCGATACATTTTCATACGTCCTAGCATCAACTCTTAATTTAGTAATTTGTTTCTTTACCTTCAACTTACTGTTTATATATTTATAAAATAATCTAGGATCACTTTCACATTTATTTACTATGTTCTTCTCATAGTTCATTTTAACTTGCCTAATTATGTTAACATATCTATTCCTCTCCTGTTTATATTTATTACGATTGCTCTCAGTGTTCCTTCTTCTTAATCTAGCCCAAGGTGCGCGGCGTCGGGCCAACCGGCTGTGTTTATATGCGTCAGACGGGCGCCTTTCAAAATAAGCTTACAGGCTTTCAAGCTGCCGGAGCCCTTCCGGGGTCCGCGTTTGTTATGGGTACCTCAGAGCCCAACCGGGTTTGAGGGGTTAAACTTTTATGTATGTTAGCTACATTGCAATTAACCCCTTTAGTATTGGTAACCTCAATTTTTCCTTGTTTTAGTTATATTTAGAAAACATATTTAATATTGTTCTTATAATTAGTTTGTTAGTTTAGTGAATGGTTTTTTTTTTTTTTTTTACCTTTTTTTTTTTCGGGATCTGTCTCGAATAAATCAAGTTTTAGATATTGTCGATACCAATTATTGATGAAAACATACTTGGTGCCAAGACATCACTTATTAGGCCGACTGTACCAGTTACCATATTATTGTAGACTGCCAGATTAGTGTTGAGGATAAATGAGGGAAAAAACAAAATAAATAAAAATGCTTGTGTGGGGCCAACTTAGAAGGGAATGGAGTGCAGCTGTAGAAAATTATGGTGATAAATAATAATGAGATGGAGGCCAAGTGTGTGCACCCATAACTAACCTATAATATCTTATTATTAACATATTGTACTGAAATAGACAACACACTAGGGCCTAGATTTACTACCCATTACGAACGCCCCCCTGGGGGTAAGGGGGTCCTCCATATTAAGTGAAGGAAAAGAAGATGCCCCATGTGTTCTACTGCGTGTCGTACAAGGTGACTACTGTAAAAGGGGGGGAAATGCGCCAAATAGATCCATCTACAATGGTGGCATAGCTGGGAGGGCTGTGGATAGAGGAAACGTTGGCCCAAAGCTATGAACCTGTGGACCGACGACCTCTTCCCCCGCTGCCCTCTAACAAACGGATCTCACCACACCTTACCTCCCCTTGGGGTGGTGCGGCACCAGGGAATACTTGGATGCCGCGGGATTCTCATAAAGGGGATCTTGGGGATACAACAACAACAAGGTAAATACAACTATACTCTGTTTCTTTTCAGTTGACGATAAATTAAATCCCTTAGCAGCTTGTTTCTCGATACTTAATAGAAAAATCTGAAACTACTACTGTACATCTATGCATCATATTAAGCCCAAGTTTATATACTTAGCACCATATTTCTCTGCAAAATCTTCAAAATGACTGAGAAATCTTGATGGGAGCTTTGCAATTTACCGGCAGTTGAAACAAAAACAGGATATGGTATAGGTAAATGCACACACACACACTCACCTTTAGGAATTCGGTGATCCAGGGCTTCAACATCGTGTCCGGCTGAAAAAAATATATAGAGATGAAGTGGAGACATTCTTAACTAAATATAAAAAAAAAAAAAATATATATATTACTTGGCAAAAAATGAATCCCATAACAACTAATTTCTTAACCCTCTCGCTATTCTGTGGACTCGGGGGTTGTCGTTTAGCATTCAGAAATAGTTTTCTCAATGTCATAATTACCTCTCCAAAATTAGTTTTCTGCCCACAGCTCACTCGAAGACAACTGCAGAGGTTGAAGTTACTAAACTAAAGGTTTCTAAAAATGCGGTGAAGAGCGAGGTTATGGTCTTTGAAAGGGGAGCAGCCATAGAGTGTGAGGTGAGGTTGAACAGTCAGGATATGGAGAATGTCAGCTCATTTAAGTATTTGGGCAGTGTGTTGAGTAAAGATGGGAGTATGGATGAAGAAGTGCGGGAGAGGGTGCAACAGGGGAAGAGGGTTGTAGGAATGCTGAAAGCAGTAATAAGAAATAGGGTAGTCAGCATGGAAGTAAAGAAGTCCTTGCATGACACTGTGGTAATCCTGACATTGACTTACGGGAGCGAAGCATGGACGTTGGTGGAGATACTCGGACCAAGAGTGAGAGGGGTGGAAATGAGTTACTTGAGAAGTGCGTGCGGAGTTGCATGGAGGGATAGAAAGACGAGTGAGGAAGTAATGGAGAGGTGTGGTGTGGAGGTAGATGTGCTGGAAAGTGTGAAAAGGAACACCTTGAGATGGGTCGGCCATATGGAACGTATGGGAAGCGAGAGAATGACTAAGAGAGTACGAGAGTGAGGTGGAAGGACAGAGAGGGAGAGGTAGACCGAATGAGAGGTGGAAGGATGGAGTGAAGAAGTATATGAGTGAAGGCGGTGCTGGATGGGAGGAGGGGCGTCGACTGACTGAGGACAGAGGTGCATGGGGCGTTTCGTTCGTGGCCACCCCTTTGGGGATCACAGCGTTCGGCAATAGATAGACAGCACGGGGGACTTTTGTTATATTTGACTCTGGCTATATCTAGACGATTTTATGCAGCTTAGGAAGGATCGGTGGTAACTGAAATAATTCTATCTATCTAATAATTGGAGGCCATTTATAACTAGAGGGCCTTCCTAAACTGAATAAGATAGTTCTGTACTGGCCAGAATAAATTTAAAAGGACGTCACCTACATGGAAAGGATTAAAGAGTAATCATATCAAAGAGGGAAATTCCAAGGTATTAACAGTGATTTCCTGTAACAATTTATTCTTATACAATACAGTACTGATTTTATAGGAATATTCTTAAAAGGCTAAAATTGAATAGTGTTTTTTTCTATGTGTATGAATGAGACAAAAGTCAAAGCTGCCTGCAACAAGTGCCCCTCCCAAGGTTGAAAGAGCGACCGAGAGCCAATATCAAGGCACGTTATGGGTAATTTAGGTGTGTTGGAAAGAAGTGTGGTGTGCTTGATAAGTGTAGTGAAATAAATAGGTGTTTGTGAGAGTTAGCTGGATTACTCTCTGTGTAGGTGAGACACAAATAGAAAGAGTGGGGGAAGCCACGCAAATGAAACAGGAGTTCCAGCAACTCCTTATCATATGCCTATGTGGCCTCCTGGGTATTATCAGCCTCTATTACACATACTGTATGTTTTTGTATCATATTAACTCGTTCTGTACCGGCGATGGCTTTTCAATTTTATTTTTGCTATATTTAGACAATTTTGTACAATTCAAGAAGGATCTGTGGTAGTAAAAATGGTTAGGCGAGATAGTTCGGAGCCTGTTACTTGCTGGAGGCCCATTTTAAACTGGAAAAATCATCTATTAGTAGCCAGGGTAAAGTAGAAAGGACGACATCGGTAATGAAAGGGTTAACCCCTTTAGCACGATGGCGTAGTTTTCATCTTATCCTGCTTACCATTAGCCAATTTTCTTTAACTTATAATCTACCTCTACGACTCAAATAAGCTTGATGGAGGTCTAGGGAACAAACTAAAAACCTCCCCTTAACCCATTCACTACCATTATGTAATTTCATCATATTCTGGTTACCATTACAGTACACAATTTTCTTTAGTATACTGTATAATCTACCTATACGACTCAAAAGGGTAAATACGATCTCAAGAAACCCTCTTAGTAACATAGGTCCTTCTTAAGCTGCATAAAATTGTCTAACTGTAGCCAGAATCATAGGTAAAAATGTGTCATGGTGCTGAAGGGATACAGACTGACCGTATGTATGTCACCCTCTCAGACCATCTCCTTTACTCTATAGGCTAGGGGAGAAATTAGGCAACATTTTGGGAGCTATTCTATTATTCATGTCTGGTGTCATCTTTACCAGGGCCTTCACTGTGTTACACAATGTAACATACACTATTCTATAACACCATCCTTTTATCACAATTATGATGTAAAAATTAAGATGTGCTGGAAAGTGTGAAAAGGAACAACTGGAGATGGTTCGGCCATATGGAACGTATGGAAAGCGAGAGATTGACTAAGAGGGTGTACGAGAGCGAGGTGGAAGGACAGAGAGGGAGAGGTGCACCGAGGGAGAGGTGGAAGGATGGAGTGAGGAATAATATGAATGAAGGCGGTGCTGGTTGGGAGGAGGGGCGTCGACTGACTGGGGACAGAGGTGCATGGGGCGATTCGTTCGTGGCCACCCCTTCGGGGATCACGGCGTCAGGCGATAGATAGATGATGTAAAACTTGAAAAATAAACAAACCAAAACAGGGACGACACAATGTAAAGACAAAAGAACTTGTCAAAATTGTTATATCACATTCAGTCAGTCACAACACCACCATAATCAGTTACTGACATAGCCTACCATATCATACACGGTACTGTATGTACTTTGTAAACATAACATAGCACGGTAAATCAATTAACCCATACAGTATCGGAGACGTTTTTTATATTTGATTTCAGCTACATTTAGACAATTTTATAAAGCTCGAGAAGGATTTATGGTATCTAAAAGGATTAATTGAGATAGTCTGTAGCCTTGAAATTATCCTTCCTAAACTGAATAAAATTGTCTAATAGCAGCCAGAATATAATGAAATGGACATCACCGGTACTGAATGGGTTAATAGAACGTTGATAGTTCCAAGAGTTGATCACTAAAAACCTTACCATACCGATGATCCTCTCAAACTATTTCCTTTACTGTATAGGGGAGGTTGGCTGATGGTTTGGGAGAGCTTTTATTATTCATTCTATTCATCAGCTACACTTCTCTCCTTGTTTTGTTTTTTTTGTAGTACAGTAGTTAAGGGATGAGGTCACGAGGAACCTTTTGACCCTGTTTCTCTTCTTGTACATCATTACATAATACAGTACTGTACTGTAAACTATAACACAAACACTTCATTTTCATTACACAATTCAACATACAGTATATATTTAGGTCATCCCATCCTCTCCATACCAGCTCAAAACACTTTACAAATTATCACATACCTCATCAATTCATTCATCTCACCAGTTTCTCACATTACATCCCAAATCATTAGACAGTAATTAGATAGTTGTTGCTGTCGTTCCCTAAGCTGTCTGGCTGAACAGCCCCGCGTAATCAGATAGTTCAAAGTGTCTACCACAAGCCTACGTCTTTTCTATCCTAAATGACCTAGAGCAGTTAGTTCAGCAACCCACCCGTATCCCGGATCGCATCGGAGATCGGCCCAACATTCTTGACTTGTTTCTAACTTCTAACCCTTCTTCTTATACTGTCGATCTTTTCTCTCCTCTGGGCTCCTCCGACCATAAACTTATCTCTGTCACCTGTCCTATCTCTCCAGTACAGCCACCCGATCCTCCTAGCCGGCGGCGCTTGTGGCACTTTGGCGCTGCCGACTGGGAGGCTCTTCGGCAGTACTTCTTTGATTTCCCATGGAATGATTTCTGCTTCCATGGCCGAGGACCCTCGGAGAGTGCTGAACGCATTACCGAGGTAATCCTATCGGGCATGGAAGCATACATTCCATTCTCTTTCTCTCAGACTAATGCTAAAAAATCTTGGTTTACTCACGCCTGTTCTACTGCTGTCCGCAATAAGGAGGAAGCATTCAAACGGTACCGACGCCTTAAAACTCAAGACTCTCATTCTTCATATGTTTCTGCCCGGAATCAAGCCAAATCTGTTCTTCGACTTGCCAAACACTCTTTCATCAATAATAAATGCACTGAACTATCCAACTCTAGCTCTTCCCAAGCTTTCTGGCATCTAGCCAAAAACCTCTCCAACAATTTCTCTTCCTCGTCTTTCCCTCCCCTTTCCCACTCTGATGGCACAACCATCACTTCTTCCTCTGACAAAGCTAAACTCTTCGCTCAAACTTTTGCTAGAAACTCCACCTTGGATGATTCCGGTGCTATTCCTCCCTCTCCGCCCTCCTCTCTCTTACTTATGCCTAATATCCTAATCTCTTCTAAAGATGTACTTTCTACCCTCTCTGGGCTTAACACTAATAAGGCGTACGGTCCGGACGGTGTTCCTCCTGTTGTTCTCAAAAACTGTGCTTCCGTGCTGACTCCCTGCCTAGGCAAACTCTTTCGTCTCTGTCTATCCTCTAACGTCTTCCCTTCATGCTGGAAGTTTGCTCACATTCAACCTGTCCCAAAGAAGGGTGACCGCTCTCAACCCTCCAACTATCGTCCAATTGCTCTTATCTCTTGTCTTTCTAAAGTTTTTGAAACTATTCTTGCTTCCAAATTTCTTAAGCATTTCTCTTCTCATAATCTGTTCTCAGATCGCCAGTATGGCTTCCTTAAGGGTCGCTCTACTGGTGATCTTCTTTCATATCTTACTAACTCTTGGTCATCCTCCTTTCGGGACTTCGGTGAGACTTTTTCTATTGCACTAGACATATCGAAAGCCTTCGATAGAGTCTGGCATAAATCTTTAATTTCTAAACTACCCTCCTTCGGTTTCTATCCCTCCATCTGTGCCTTTGTCTCTAATTTCCTTTCCGGCCGTTCCATAGCCGCGGTTGTGGACGGCCATTGTTCACTTCCTCACCCTATAAACTCCGGTGTTCCTCAGGGCTCTGTCCTATCTCCTATTCTCTTTCTAATTTTTATAAATGATCTCCTTAACTGTACCTTAATTCCCATCCATTCATACGCAGACAACTCAACCTTACACTACTCCATTAGTTTTTCAGAACGCCCCAGCCAGCAATCCCTCAACGACAAACGTAATGAAGCCATAGAACTCTTAAATTCTGATCTAAATACTATTTCCAATTGGGGCAGAGAAAACCTTGTTAACTTTAATGCTTCCAAAACCCAATTTCTCCATCTATCTACCCGTCAGGATCTCCCAGCAGACTATCCCTTATTCTTCAACAATACAAAAATCAACCCTTCATCTTCTCTCAATATTCTTGGTGTCTCTTTTTCTTCTGCTCTCATTTGGAAGGACCATATTACCAGTCTTGCTAAGGCAGCCTCCCAGAAGCTGGGTGTGCTCAACCGCCTTAGGGGGTTCTTTTCCCCTGCACAGCTTCTTGCTCTGTACAGGGGCATAGTGTGCCCTTGTATTGAGTATTGTTCACATGAGTGGGGAGGTTCCTCTCACACCGCTCTCCTAGACAAAGTTGAAAGGAAGGCCTTTCGTATCATTAACTCCCGTCCACTCACCAACTCTCTGCAATCTCTCTCTCTCCGCCGCAATGTTGCATCTCTCTCGCTATTCTATCGCTACTATAATAATCAGTGTTCCTCAGAGCTATCCCAGTGCATACCACCTCCTTTACGTAGGGCACGTGGTACCCGTCTTGCAACTCAATCCCACCCCTACTCTGTGCAACTCTCCAACCCAAGAGTGAAACGTTACTCTCAAACTTTCTTCTACTCAACAGCTGAGCTCTGGAACTCTCCCCCAGAATCAGTCTTTCCCTCTTCCTATGACTTAAATTGCTTCAAACTCCGTGTGTCCAGGCATTTTGGCTCGAACGTCCCTTGATTTTGGCCCTGTCACTCTTTCAACTATGGGGGAGGCACTCGCTATAGGCAGTTATGCCTTTTGCCTCCCTCAATCACATAGAAGAAAAAAAAAAAAAAAAAGACACCACACCAGCCTCTCAGACTATTATAATTAGATAGTTCAGAGAGTCTACCAGCCTCTCAGACTATCTTCTTTACTGTATAGGGGAGGTTGGCTGGTGGTTTGAGAGGGGTTTTATTATTCATTACAGTGGTGATCTTTGCCACCCTCACAGCATAGGGGGAGGTGCTGGCTCAGTTACCATATACTGATCCACACTGGCAAAACAAAGACCATTCAAAACCAGTCCTTAACCCTTTCACACACAGGACGTGATTTGAGCCACTAATGCACCACAAGACAGGTTTGTGACAAGTATAATTTGAGACAGACACAATAAGTTTGTGTGCTCCTGACCTCCTCCCTATACAAAACCATGACCCAGCCAGCTAGTGTGTCAGCCTCTGGGAGCATCTCCTTTACTACAGGGGGCTGTGTGACACTTTGGGACCAAGGTTTTTATTTATCTAGGTCTCCCTCTCACAGCTTTTGGACACCATGCAAGTTATTGTTTAGTTGTGGTCGAATAATTATATGCGTCATCTATACGATATAGATTAAAGCAAATATCCACAACATATAAGGAGAGTTACTGTACATGAATATAAATATGTTTTGTGGATAGTTTACCATCATAGATTATGTATACTAATTATATGTGTCATCTATACGATATAGATTAAAGCAAATATCCACAACATATAAGGAGAGTTACTGTACATGAATATAAATATGTTTTGTGGATAGTTTACCATTATAGATTATGTATACTAATTAGACCACTGCAAACAAATTGGGTAGTCTACCCTATGTCCTGCATGTTATACGAGGGTATATGTATATACTCAGGCACATACCCCACTGCTGAGGGTGGCCGACTCGAGACAGAGCTCGAACAGAAACTTTCAAAGTTCCAATTCTTAGGGTCCGGGAACACTTTCGCGTTCCCTCGCCCCTTCCTCTGTCTCGTTGAGTAGGAGAATTTTACAAGGGGAGGATTCCTAGCATTCTGCCCCCAGAAGGTAAAGTAGGACAGTAAAAGTGACAGACAGAAACAGCCGAGGTTGGGTAGAGGATACCAAACCTCACTCTGGATAGGACTAACCCTCACCCACCATACTAATAGAGGGGTGTGGATGTTACTAGCTTATTTTTCATGTACTGTATTGCGATTCTGTTTTGCAATTTTTTTGCGTTGAGACTTTATTTAATGTTATGTTTGCTGTGTTCATCATGCAGTTAAGTTCTCAAGTTTCATATATCTTATAGCTCAGCCTTACTCTGTTGATACCGTAAATATTATAATGTGAAACTTGCAAAATAAACAAACCAAAACAGGGACGACACAATATAAAGGCAAAAGAACTCATCAAAATCGCTATGTGGAAATAACGCCTTAACCCCTTCAGCACCATGACGTATTTCTAAGTTACTCTGGTTACCATTAGATGATTTTCTTCAGCATATAATCTACCTCTAGGACTCAAAGGGGTAAATACGAGCTGAATAAACCCTCTGAATAACATAGCATCTTCAGAAACTGCATACCATCGTCTAACGTTAGCCAGAATCAAAGGTAGAAAGGCGTCATGATGCTGAAGGGATTAAAAAAATAACATTTTGAAATAAAAGAACATAGGCTACCATATACAGTACACCACCCATAACGAGGGGCGTCGCGCTCCTCGGTGCCGCTAGAAGAGGGGCAACCACATCAAAAGTAAGTAAGTACAGTGAAGATGTCTGCTTATTGATTCCTCTCATCCCATATCTCTCACTTTCCTCCAATCCCCCTCCCACCCCCTTTATCACCATACATCTATTGATTCCCCTCCTCACTTCCTGTACCGGTACCGAGTATCTCTTAATTTACCCGCACCTTCTCCATCACTTGTCTCCATGCATCTATTGATTTATTTGTTATCATCCTCTCTCTCTCTCTTCTTTACATATCTACTTATTTATCATTAATCTTCAACTTTTCCTCCCTCCTTCCCTCTCCTTTTTCTATCTACTGTACATACAACTATTGAATCATCAAAAGTATCTCTCTCTCATTTATCTTTACATATCTTATTTTTTTTCTATGTGGATGAGGGAGAAAAAAGCCAAATTGCCTGTGACGAGTGCCTCCCCCAGAGTTGAAAGAGTGACAGGACCAAAATCAAGGAATGTTCGAGCCAAAATACCTGGACACACAGAGTTTGATTCAGGGAGAATTATAGAGCTCAGCTGTTGAATAGAAGAAAGCTTGGGAATATCATTTCACACTTGGCTTGGAGAGTTACAGAGAGTAGGGGTGGGATTGTGTTGAAAGACGGGTGCTATGTGCTCTACATAGAGGAGGTGGTATGCACTGAGAGAGCTCCGAGGAACACTGATTAACATAATAGAGGTAATTCAGTAGACATGCCACCAAAGAGCTAACACTAGTAAGGCCATATATTATGAGAGCCAGGGTGCCACGTATCACATATACTATGCGAGGAACTTTTGGTCCGGCATCTCTCCGAGACAGCGGGAGCATTGAATAATTTCCCAGTTTAAAGGAGGGGCTTGGTAAGACTTTCTCACAACCGTACCGTACACACAGACTCTCTTGTAACCGTAACTTACACATACTGTAGGTAGCATATGCATGTTCTCTACAAACATATACAGTATATATATATATATATATATAGGAGGTCTGGAGTAAATGGGCTATAAATACAGTACTGTACTGTATATGAACTTATATGTTTCTACCGGGTGAAGCTGGTCCTATCCAGAGTGAGGTTTGGCATCCTCTACCCTACCTTAGCCATTTCTGTCTGTCTGTTTTCCTGTACTGTACTACTTTTCCTTCTAGGTGCTGGCGAGATCATCCGATTGAGTGGCACTGCAAGGGGGGCTGCGGATGGTGGGGGAATTGGCCCGGGGGTGCAAGCCCGTGGGCTGATGATCCCCTCCACCACTGCCCTCTCAGAGACGGATCTCATCTCACAATGGGCCCTTCGGGGGCCGGAGCATCTGGAGCGGCTTCGGTCTACCGGACTTGGGACTGTTTGGCCAGACAGTCTGGGGAACAACAACAACAACAACACACACCACATACTCCTATTCTTAATAAAAATGGCCATAAACATACATATTACTGTACAGTATATGCTAAAACTACAGAACCCAGTACAGTACCGTACCTCAGATTAAATTCTCAAAAGCCTTCATAAAAAACAACTAAAGCAACATTCCACAACCCTGTCCGACTCCGAGACCTTGATGTATAATTACCCAGCAGCCAATTAGGTCACTTAGCGTTTAGGGTTCTGGTTTAGTTATTTGAATTGTATGGCAGAAAGAATTAGTTAAAGTAGTGAACACTTATTTTAACCCTTTCACGCATTTATGACGCAGAGGATGCCAGATTAGCAATAAGAAATAGAGTTCTCTCACGCTTATAATTACCTCTCCAAAATTAGTTTTCTGCCCACAGCTAACTCAAAGACAACTGCAGAGGTTGAAGTAACTAAACTAAAGGCTTCTAAATACCCCTGATGGTAACAAAGGCTTTAAAGTATCCCTAATAGGCTCAAAATTGCGTCATATGTCAGAGAGGGATATCATGCACTGTAGTACGATGCCGGTATGTAAGTCAACAGGCTGTCAAACCGGAGCTACAGTATTTTGTTTCAAGATTTGAATGAGTATGAGAAGGATTACCAGAAAATTAACATGAAATAGACTTCCCAAATTGACTAATTTTATCTCGATCCCTGACCTCTTCGCAACTCAATAGGACCTTGAGCAACCTGGCTGTAAATTTACATACCTATTTTCTGTTGGACTCTTCCGAAATTATAGAAATGTCAGCCCGATTGCTTTCATTCACTTTGAGTTATAAGAAGTTAAGGGGTCCAGATTATTGTCAAGTTCGCTGGCGCTACCTATAATTCCTTGAACGTGATGATAGTTACTCAGTTACTTGTTCGTCAAGGGGAATCCACGCAATGCGAGCTAAGCTCATTATTATCGCGCCTCCTTAACTGGGAATGTATTGCGTGAAATGCATGTTAAGTGTTTTATGTACTGTTGGAATGGCTGTGGATGTGTGTGTAGTCTGTATTTTAGCCAATTGGCGACATCGAAAACGAAGGCTTAGGGTGGATCTGTATGGTACCATTCTCACTATAGACGGTACCGTCTCGCCCGAAGGCTTAGGTAGCCATCAGCTTAGGTGAACCATATGATACCCATCTCGCCTTGTACCATTTTTGCCAACCCCAGATGGGACGTCACAACGTCGCCCACTTATTCCAGGTACCTATTTACAGCTAGGTGAACTGAGGCTAACACATGAAAGGAGACAAGCCCAATTTGTCTCCGCCCGGCCGGGGATTGAACCCCCGACCCCTCGTGTGTGAGACGAGAGCTCTACCTACTAGGCTACAGGTCAGCTTGCTCATGTAGTGATGTACACCCTACAGTATGTGGTGAATTGTGTTCTTTTATTTTTTTATTTTTTTATTTTTATTTATAAATGATTGTTTTACTTAAGCGTTGTTTCCACATAGCGATTTTGATTAGTTGTTTTGTCGTTTTACTGTGTTCGTATACGCTTTGGTTTGTTTATTTTGCAAGTTTTACATTATAATAGCATTGTTTTGGTAATTTTATCACTTCCAAAGACATAATTTCAACTATAAACCTTAATTTTATCTTTACATACCGGCATACACTAATACAGACTAAAAATACTGGACTATTTTTGCTTGAAGACTTGAAGGAATACAAGAAAATTAACATGAAATAGAATTGTTTTGGCCATGTTATCACTTCCAAAGACAATATCAGAAGGAATACAAGAAAATTAACATGAAATAGCGTTGTTTTGGCCATGTTATCACTTCCAAAGACAATATGAGAAGGAATACAAGACAATAAACATGAAATAACGTTGTTTTGGCCATGTTATCACTTCCAAAGACAATATGAGAAGGAATACAAGAAAATTAACATGAAATAGCATTGTTTTGGCCATGTTATCACTTCCAAAGACCAAATTTGAACTATAAACGATAATTTTATCTTTACATATACAATAAAAAACTAGAAAGACTACATATAATGGCCTCGCCTTTTGTTTGACACCCAACAGTGCTGTATAAAGCTGGTATCACCCGAGAGCTTTTATAGTCAACATTCGATGATCAAAATTTTTCTGGCAACATTTCTGGAATATTTTGCACTGGTATCGGAACGTAGACTGTTGATTGATGAATTTAGGTCACTGAAATATTCTAAATGCTGACTTCATAAGCTGTCAGACCAGTGTTAAGGATAAATGTTAGGTGAAAAATCGCTCGTGTGATACCGGCTTAACTTACATTATTCATAGGTAATCAAAGGCATGCAAAAGATAGACCACCAAAACACACTGATGGGTGTAAATTTCTTCAGACGTCATACCTCAAAGGCATTAGTATTCTTCTCATGCAGTACACACACATCATACGCACACCCACCCACTTCACACACACACACATTTGGATATTTCATTCTCTCTCTCTGTGTTACTCAGTTAATTCTCACTGTCATTCTCTCTCACTCAACTCTCATTTTAACTTTTATTTAGTCACTTATATTAACTTTTACATTTTCTCTCTTTATCTTAGTCACTCACTTAACTCTCACTTTAATTATCTCTCTCACTCTCAGTTAACTTTCACTTTAATTATCTCTCTCACTCTCAGTTAACTCTCACTTTAATTATCTCTCTCACTCTCAGTTAACTCTCACTTCACTTTCTTTTACTCACTTAGTTAACCCTCTCCGACATATGACGCGATTTTGAGCCTATTGGGGATACTTTAAAGCCTTTGTTACCATCAGGGGTATTTAGAAACTTCAACCTTTGCAGTTGTCTTTGAGTTAGCTGGGGGCAGAAAACTAATTTTGGAGAGGTAATTATAAGAGTGAGAGAACTCTATTTCTTATTGCTAATCTGGCAACCTCTGCGTCATAAATGCGTGAAAGGGTTAACTCTCACTTCAATATCTTTTAGTCACTCGGTTAACTCTTTCATTTCCTCTATCTTTCTCGCAATCAACTTCCACTTTCACTCTCTATCATTCAGTTAACTCTTTCCTTTTCTCTCTCTTCCTCTTAGTCACTCAAGTAACTCTCACTTTCATTTTATCTCTCTTGCTCTGAGCCACTCTTTACTTTCTTTAATTCTCTCACTCACTCAGTTCACTCTCACTTTCATTTATGTCACTATCTTTATCTCACATTTTAATTATTTCTTTCCAATCACTATTTCAGTCACTCAGTTAACTCTTTCATTTAATCTCTCATTCTCTCAGTCAACTTTCACATTTTAATTTATCTCTCTTTCCTTTCACTCTTTTAGTAGTCACTCAGTTAAATCTTTAATTTCATCTCTTTCTCTCAGTTAACTTTGACTCACTCTCTATCTTACATCCATTCACTCACTCTCTTTCCTTTCACTCTTTTAGTAGTCAATCAGTTAAATCTTTCATTTGATTTCTCTCAGTCACTCAGTTAACTTTCACTCACTCATCTCTTACTTACTTTCATTCACTCACTTTCTTTCTTTCATTCTCACTCTCTTTCTCTCACATTTTCATTCTCTCTCTTTCCTTTCAACAGGGCATTGCAACGCCTCTGTACTCGTCTCCATTTTTCAGCAGGCGTGTTTAAATATCCTCCCCGGGGGAATGTCTGTGAGATGGTGTGTGTGCTGCTATGCTGCCGAGTGTTTTATGAGGCTTCGTGTTGACTTTCACCGGCAGACGTGTTTCTATCATTAGTCGCTATTTACTTTTATGATCTTGGATATTTGTTTTATGTTGTACAGTAATTGGGTACGGTGCCATGTGCATACAGTATTTATTTTCTGGCTTATATTTTGGAATATTACTGCTTGCTTTTTGTTGTATACAGTACCGCTACCGGTATTATTATACATATATTTTTCTATGTGTATGAAGGGAGACAAAAGGCAGGTTACCTGTAACGAGTATCTCCCCCAAAGCCGAAAGTGTGACAGGGCCGAATTCAAGGGACATTGGGGTCGAAATGCCAGGACACACGAAGTTTAAAGCAGTTTAAGTCATAAGATGAGGGAAAGATTGATTGAGGGAGAGAGTTCCAGAGTTCACTTGTTAAGTAGAAGAAAGACTGAGCATCCATTAACAAGCTCTAGTGATACAGTCTAAAGATAAACTAACCCCATTACAGTGTTAATGAGGGAGCAGGAAGGTGAACTTATTTCTATATTACAGAATAATGTAAAACTTGCAAAATAAACAAACCAAAACTGGGACGACACAAGATAAACGCAAAGGAACTAATGCAAAATATTACAGTAACATCTAATAGTATGGTCCATTCATGATAGGTATACCAGCAATCGTGACCCCTAACCTCTGTAACTCAAAAAGGGATAGAGCAACTGGGCTGTACATTTTCTCATCTATTCCCTGGCTGAGTCAGCCAGGGAATAAATGAGAAAATTTGTAGTAGAAATATTTGCTTGATTTCTGAAGCCCTTTCTAAGTTATGATAGGTTGGAGTTGCTACTTCTGGCCTACCTAAAATTAACAGGGTATAGTTATAAAAAGTTGGACAGAGTTTATTCTCCACTTCCCTATACGGTACTGTACATTTACTACAAACTAGTACAGTAGGGTCCCCATCTGTGCGTGTTTCGCGATCTGTACGAGCTACCAAAAGTGTGCGAGCGCCAAAATAAAGGTAATAAAGGTTCATCCGCTATAGATAAAAGACGGGGCTGGGGCCGGGGTAGCATAGCTGCAATCACCCTGCCGTGGGTTTTTTTCTCGGAGCCCCCTAACTTAATGTGAGTAAACAATGACTTACGGTATTATTGTTTACTATTGCTTACTTTTATTAATTCATCATGTATTGTTATGAATATGTGTCAGTTAGTGTTGTTTTTGATAGGTACTGTAATATGAAGTTGAACCCCTAAACTCGGGACCGTCCATCCACCAAATATGTGTCAGTTAGTGTTGTTTTTGATAGGTACTGTAATATGAAGTTGAACCCCTAAACTCGGGACCGTCCATCCACCAAATATGTGTCAGTTAGTGTTGTTTTTGATAGGTACTGTAATATGAAGTTGAACCCCTAAACTCGGGACCGTCCATCCACCAAATTAATAATTTCCCATAAGATACATGGTTCGATTTGTACGATTTCGATCTGTGCGACCTCGTTCATCCACCAAATTCTAGCACAGTCGGGGACCCAGCTTGTACGGTACATAAATTAGAAGCCATACCGGTACATGATGAAGCCACAAGATGGGTCAAACGTGGCAACACACAAGCTAGGTCAACATACCTCACATTTAAGGCCTGATTTCCACGTGAGGTTTTTTTTTCTGGACCCCTTTCTCCCTCATGTTTAGCCCCATTGCTTTTGAGTTTTTAAGATGTTCGCCCCATTAGGCCTAGTTTGATAATTTTAAGAAATGTTGACCCATTTCTGTAAATTTTAAGACCTTACGTGCCATTTACGTGTTGATTTTTTCCTGGCTCTCATATTTCTTCAATAGTCTAACTATCTCTCCATTTGACTCCATACGTTATTATTATTGGCACTGGTATCAGATTTCTTCTTCTTTTTTGCCAGCCGCCGTAAATCCCGAGAAGGGGTGGCCATGAACATTAGGCATTTGTCACGAATCACTAGATCAAGTTGCCCGGGCTTGACATCTACCAATAACATTTTGACAGTTCAGGCTCGATCTGCCATCCCTTTGATCAGCAGCAGACGCTCTACTGAGTAGGCCACTAACGTCCATATTTCACTCCCGTACATCAACGTTGGGATTACCGGTACCACACTACTGTATCATGCAGTGACGATTTTCTTTCATGCCTTTCTTGCTTCCTTGTCGCTGCGTTCAGAGTTCCTACTGTACAACCCTCCTCCCATGTTGTGCCCTCTCTCGCACTTCATGCTCTATACTGTATATACAATATATATATATTTTTGTTTTGTTTTTATATGTGCATGAAGGAGACAAAAGGCTGAAAGACCAAAATCAAGGTACAGTAAGTTAGAGATTACTTAGGTGTGTTGGAAAGAAGTGTGGTGTGCTTGTTAAATGTACCGTAGTGAAATGAATAGGAGGTGTCCAAACTCACTTCACACTCTGTGACAGCATCCCCATCAAAGACCATACCGGTAACCTTTCTCTTTATCACACAGACCTTCAGGATCAGTTCCACACACACAAAGTTTTGTTTGTTTATTTCTTACCGTACTAGGAAAAGTCTGTCAAGAGGTACCAGTACCATAGAGTACTATAGTCAGTTGACAAGATGTCGTGCAATAATAGGTTAGTCTATACTAAACTTCCATGTCAGCAATATCGACGACTTAAGTATTACTGAATAGAATATTCCTTATACTGTACCGTACTGTACTATCCACTCCACATTGTTTTTAAGATTGGAGGGCAATATATCCCCTAGAAAAAAAGTACCGGTAGTCAAAATAGAAGGGAACGTAACCGCGAACATATAAGTAATGTAAACAAAGTGGGCAATAATACATAACAATACATCCGGGATGGATGTAGATTCCGGGCATACGGTCGTCATGTTTACATAGGGCGATCGCCGCGGTTAACCCTTCGCGTCTATTTTGACGGCGATTTTTTTCGGTTATTTGCCCCCTGCTGGCAATATATATATATGATGATGACAATATCATTGTATCCAATGGCATTCAAAATAGACGGGAACATGATTGCAAAGGTCCGCCGCCGTCATGTTTACATTTGTCGATCACCGTGGTTAGGTTCGCGTCTAATTTGCCGGCAATTTGCCCCCTGCTGGCAATATATATGATGATGACAATATGTCATGGGGTGGTGAGGTGAACATATTATTGTATCCAAAGGCAGTCAAAATAGACGGGAACATGATGGCAAAGGTCCGACGCCACTACGTGTAGTGTAAACAAGGCTGGCACTTAACATTCTTGCCCTACATCCTTACCGGGCTTTGCCTCCCTCACCCTCATGACATACTGTCATCCTCATATATATACTACCAGCAGGGGGCTAATAACAGCTGGCTGTGTGATATTTTTGTAAAAAAAAAAAAAAATAATAAAATTAGACGCGAACGTAGCTGTGAACGTACGACTTATGTAAACAAAGCAACGGTACGCTCGTTAACCCTCGTCTAGCGGGGGGTTTTGGGCTATTTTGGGCATATTCAGGCCCTCCTGAATGATCAATCAAGTATCTGCATGAAAAGAAATGTATTCAGCAAAAAACTAGGCGCTACAAGCTTCAAAATGAGACCAGAACGAGCTACGTAACACTCGTCGTTTTCATGCAGTGCTACCACTAACATGGGAGTTTAGCGTATAGCGGTATATTTTTTCCAGCTACGCTCACTACTGGCTACACTGCCGGCCTCTCGAGAACAGATGGAGCGTGAGTCAGTGGGCGGCGGTAAGCCCTGGGTGTCGGCTGTGTGGCCTGCTGTGCTCCCGGCCATTTCACTTGATTTTAACCCTTTAAAAGCCTTAATAATGCTCCTAACTTGCTGCTTTTTAGATACGGACTTAAGTCGGGCCCCGCTCTTTAAGTGTTAACACAACCCTTACCCCCTGACGATTACTCGCCCCGAAACGAAGTCGCACCGTTTATATTCCACTGATTTTGCGTATAGCTTCATGGTATTGTAGTTTCAATAAAAATCTAGGACCGTCCACGTCCAGTCACGATTTTTAGTACCGGTAGTTGTTTGTTTACCGAAATGGGGCGAGTTTGTCGTACAACTGCGGAGCGAGTTGTTTTCGGGGTGACATCTCCAGTAACCTATTTGGTTAGGATAATGACAATTTAGTGCTTGTCTTAACAATGAAAGGGAGGATGGATTAATGAACTATTAAAAAAAAAAGTTTGAATACTGCATAAAGATGCAAATTACACAGAGCAATAATGAGATAATGCACATCCTGCTTGAAAATCATAAAAATCCACAATTTTCACTAATGGGAACCACCCCTAACCTAAAATAGTCTAGCCTAGAGCTTTATCATTAAATTAGGTTAGCTCAAGTTAGCACCTTAAAACAAAATCTGAAACAAAAAAATCTAAATGACGTCTTCAAAGCAAGATACTATAGGTAGCGCCAACGAGCTTGACAATAATTGTGATCCCTGACCTCTCTTTAACTTAAAAGGACATGGAGCAAACTGGCTGTAAATATCCACACCTATTTCCTGGTGAACTCTTCCCAAATGATAGAAACGTCAGCCTGATTGCTTTAATTAATTTAGAGTTATAAGAAGTTAAAGGGTCAAGATTATTGTCAATTTCACTGGCACTACCTACAGTATAATCATACTAGATAGGCATCATAGGCTACATTATTAGTTTGAATACATTGCAATTAAAGACTAAGTAAACCTAGCAATAAAGATTCAGGTTAACCCACTGAGCCCCAGCTAGTTTATAATAAATGTACCACCAGGGACCATCTATTTCTGACTTTTTTTTTTCCCAGAAACAATAGCGAATGGGTTAGGAATGAAAGAAAAACCATAAAAACCAATCAAAAAGGTCAAAAATTGGTCCTACGGAGCCCCCGAAAGTCTATTTTACGAGTAAAAAATTGAAGGCAATAACACCCAAAATACCGGTTTTTGCGCGCTCACGCGCACGCGGTTGGACTTTGAGTGTGTTCAACCATCGGCATGGTTGCGTGGGATACTTACACAGTTCCCATACAAATCTGAGCCCTCTAGGTGCCATAGGACCGGAGTAATTGGGACCGGACCGGCCAGGACGCATGGTTTACATCACTGGGGTTTAGCGTTACATACCATTGTGGACGCAAACCCTGCGTCGCTGGGGCTCAGTGGATTAAGAGATTAAGGCAACAGGTTAAATTAGGTCAGGTTAAGTTAGCAGTTTCTAGCACCCCTAAAAAACTAAAATATAGGCCTATATGTCACTGACCTGTTGAAAGCGAGATACATTACTAGTTTATATACAATAGAACTTAGTAAGCTTAGTAATTAAGCTTAACATTAGGAAATTAAGGCAACAGGGCAAATTAGGTTAAGTCAAACAGGTGAATGTAGAGTTCGGGCGTACCGCCAGCCTTGTGTAGACTACACAACACGGACCGGCGTTAGGACGCTTGCCATCATGTTCCCGTCTATTTTGACTGCCTTTGGATACAATAATATGTTGGGGGGGGGGGGAGGGGGTGAAGGGGAGCTGGTTTTTCCTCCCCTCCCCCCCCCAATGACATATTGTCATCACCATATATATTGCCAGCAGGGGGCAATATATAACTGAAAAAATCACCGTCAAATAGACACGAACTTAACCACGGCGATCGACAAATGTAAACATGACATGGGGGGGTGGGGGGGGGTTGGACGTTTGCAATCATGTTCCCGTCTATTTTGAATGCCATTCGATACAATATGTAGATGTCAAAATAGACGCGAAGTTAACCGCGGCGATCGCCCCATGTAAACAATGACGACCGTACGCCCGGAATCTACATCCATCCCGGTCAAACTTTCGGCAAGAATGTTAAGTGCGGGGGTACCGCCAGCCTTGTTTACACTACGCGTAGTGGCGTCGGACCTTTCCCATCATGTTCCCGTCTATTTTGACTGCCTTTGGATATAAAAATACATTAGCCTAACCAAACAACCTAACCTAACCTAGTATTCATGTAGTAATGACAGGGGGCAAATAGCAGAAAATATAGCGTCGAAATAGACGGGAACGTAACTGCGAGCGCACCACATGACGGCCGTACGCCCGAAAACTACATCCATCCCAAACTTTCTCCCTCACCAAAAAAACTAATACAGTTAGGCCTATATATAAACTAATACAGTTAGGCCTATATATAAACTAATACAGTTAGGCCTATATATAAACTAATACAGTTAGGCCTATATATAAACTAATACAGTTAGGCCTATATATATACTAATACAGTTAGGCCTATATATAAACTAATACAGTTAGGCCTATATATTTTCACTGACCTGTTCAAAGCAAGATACGGTACTTAGGCCTATCACCGAAACTACCACTAATTATTTCACAATATTTGAAGGCTATTATAGAATAAGGATGTTGCAAAGATCATATTAAAATGGGTTTCAACCTCCGGAGATAATTTTTTTATGTGCACTAGGCCTATATAGCCTAAAGTACTGTAAACACAAAAAACTCTCCCTATTGACAGCAGTGAAATTCTTATTAAGCCCCTTACTGTTAAAATAGATGCTGATTTTAATAAGTCATGGGGGGGGTGAGGGGGGCAAAGCCTCCCCTCAACCCATCCTGTATCCAAAGGCAAAAACAAACGTATATTTACTCTGAAAATGACTTAGGCTACATCTGAGTTTTTTAAGATCGTTGGATAATGGGAGAAATAAAAATTTCCGGGGATTGTAACTAATTTCAACTACTGTATACAGTAGGTTAATGATGAAAACTACCTAAAACCAAAAAAGAAAAACCATGGAAAAATTAGGCCTAGTGGTAGTTTCGGTTATATTTTCCCAAGATACATTAGGCTACTAGTTTAGATACAATAGCACCAATTAAGCTTAAAGGTAGGAGATGAAGGCACTAGGTCAAATAAGGTTAGGTCAAATTTCAAAATTCCTCCCTCCAAAAAAACTAATAGAATTTCTGATTGACCTGTTCAAAGCAAGATTATAAGATACATTACTAGATTAAACACAATACAATTTAGAAGGCCTAGGAATTTAGCTTAATATCAAGATATTAAGCCACTAGGTCAAATTAGGTTAGGTCAAATTCCTCCCTCCAAAAAAAAAAAAAAAAAAATTGCCTAGGCCTACAGTATAAATTCCACTGACCTGTTCAAAGCAAGATTATAAGATACATTACTAGATTAAACACAATAGAATTTAGTAGGCCTATGAATTAAGCTTAATATTAGGAGATGAAGGCACTAGGTCAAATTAGGTTAGGTCAAATTCCTCCCTCCAAAAAAAACTAAACATAAATTCCACTGACCTGTTCAAAGCAAGATGCAATATTGGCCGAGACCAACAACATCCTAGTGGTCTGTTTTCCCGCCATGGTGCTCGCTAGACCCTTCACAGACCTACAGACACAGTCACACAGACCACAGACACAGAGAGAGAGAGAGTGGTGGTAGGAGAGGCCTTAGTTGGTATTAGCCTAGCACTTCTACGGGTTTTCAATTGGATCAGGGCGCCATAGTGGGAAGAACTGGGACCACCTCGTCTCTCTCTCTCCTTATACCCCAGTAGCCACCATGGAAAAGTCACCAAAGTCTCCAGAAATACGGATTTATTTAACTAGCGAAGGGTGGAGGTCCGCGACACAGCAGCAGCCATCCTCCCCCTAGACACTCCCGTCACTGACTGGTCGGGATCAGTGTTGCCAATAGTAATATAAACACACGGGCTAGCGAGGTCCGCTAATAACAGGTACAGCTATACGATCCCGCTAGAAATCACCCGCAAATTATAATGAACTACTACTACTGCTACTACTATTGCAACAACAACTGACAGTACTACAAGGCTACTACTACTACTGCTGCTACTACTATTGCAACAACAACTGACAGTACTACAAGGCTACTTACTACTACTGCTGCTACTACTATTGCAACAACAACTGACAGTACTACAAGGCTACTACTACTACTGCTGCTACTACTATTGCAACAACAACTGACAGTACTACGTACAAGGCTACTACTACTACTGCTGCTACTACTATTGCAACAACAACTGACAGTACTACAAGGCTACTACTACTACTGCTGCTACTACTATTGCAACAACAACTGACAGTACTACAAGGCTACTACTACTACTGCTGCTACTACTATTGCAACAACAACTGACAGTACTACAAGGCTACTGCTGCTACTACTACTGCAACAACAACTGGCAGTACTACAAGGCTACTACTACTACTGCTGCTACTACTATTGCAACAACAACTGACAGTACTACAAGGCTACTACTACTACTGCTGCTACTACTATTGCAACAACAATTGACAGTACTACAAGGCTACTACTACTACTGCTGCTACTACTATTGCAACAACAACTGACAGTACTACAAGGCTACTACTACTACTGCTGCTACTACTATTGCAACAACAACTGACAGTACTACAAGGCTACTACTACTACTGCTGCTACTACTATTGCAACAACAACTGACAGTACTACAAGGCTACTACTACTACTGCTGCTACTACTATTGCAACAACAACTGACAGTACTACAAGGCTACTACTACTACTGCTGCTACTACTATTGCAACAACAACTGACAGTACTACAAGGCTACTACTACTACTGCTGCTACTACTATTGCAACAACAACTGACAGTACTACAAGGCTACTACTACTACTGCTGCTACTACTATTGCAACAACAACTGACAGTACTACAAGGCTACTACTACTACTGCTGCTACTACTATTGCAACAACAACTACCACTACTAGCCTACTAGGCTACTACTACCGGTACTACTGCTACTAGTATTGAAACAACAATTACTACTACTAGGCTACTGCTACTACTACTACTAATAATAATAATATACAACTACTGCTACTACCGAAACTACTACTACTATTACTACTACTACTACTGTAGTAAGGTAGTAGTAGTAATAATAATAATAACTCAAAAATAATAATAATTATGCAAATAATAATGAACAATAATAATGAGCAAGTGTCATTTAGTATGCGTCCTGTCCGCGGCCGTGTTTGTCCGCGGCCGCTTAGGTACATGGCCGATGTGGGCAATGACGAGTGGTTGAATGAGTTCGATCGGTATTGCCCTTGTGACCAGTTTGGGCTGTGGCTATTTTGGTTTACGGCCGATTTGGTCCGTTGATAATATTCAATTTAATTCACATAACTGTTTTCACAATAAATAATAATATACATTGTAATGCAATACACACTCCCTCAAAATACAATACGACCAATATACCATCACATTACCGTACATTTAAGGGGAGATATCCACTTGAAGGAATTTTTCTTGACTCCTTTCTCACCCATGTTTAGCCTCATTGCTTTTCTAATTTTAAGACGTTCGCCGCATTATTTTGACGATTTTAAGAACTTTCGACCCATTTCTGTCAATTTTAAGACCTTTCGTGCCATTTAGGTGTCGATTTTATCCTGGCGAGCGATAGCGAGCCTGTTATTTAAGAGGAACCGGCTTTCAGCCGGGAAATTTTTCTACCGAAAAATGTACAAATTTATCTTGAAAGGGGCTCAAGGGGGTGTAATCTTAAGCTTGATGGATATCTAGGGACCAAACTAAAAACCTCCCCTTAATGTGTTTCTAAAGATATACTGTACTTCCATATTTTGAAATAGGGAAAGTCCACGAATAGTTATGAGTGAGCTAGAGATAATGGCATCCTAGTGTACAGTCGCGCTAATAAGTCATTTCCCAGCTGTCATTACGTTTGGCTTGCTCTGTACTGTATTAATGTCTGTCAGATGTTGAATAAGGTGGGTACGTGTAGGAACATGTTTGTATATTTCACTCGATATGAAGAAATGAGGCTTAGATATTGCTGATACCAATTATTGATCAAAACATACTTAGTGCCGAGACATCACTTATTAGCGCGATTGTACATAGTTGGTTTATGATAACAAAAACACATTCCTCCTTAGATAATATGACGTCACATTTGTCCCTCAAATGACGCAATTATTATATTTGTTCATTTAATTCATCGTTTGTCATGCTCTTGTCTATTACATGTATACATACAGTATATACATCTATTACATGTATACATACAGTATATACATGTATACATACAGTATATACATCTATTACATGTATACATACAGTATATACATCTATTACATGTATACATACAGTATATACATCTATTACATGTATACATACAGTATATTCATCTATCTATATTATTAAATCAGTTCGTGTGTCTGTTTGTCTGTCTGTGTGTTCTTAATAGGCGGCCGCAGTTTTGGACCTGGGGAGCTGAAACTTTGCATGTGGGTGTCAATTGACCTGAATCAGGTCATAGAGGGGGCGAGGCCACGATCGAAGGTCGTTTCGAGGCAGAAATTGAAAACAAAATAAAAAAATAAAAAAATGGCCGTTTGGGGCAGAAGGAGGCCTCCGATCGAAAAGGTGTATGTAACGAAAGTTGTTCGCAGCCCCCCAAAATGGGGGTACGGATGAGGTCAGATCCAAAATCGGAGGTAATTTAGCGGCCGAAATCGAGGTCGCCGTTTAATGAGGCACAGGGAGGTCGAGGCCGGTGATTATGGTAGTAGTAGTATTGTGATGATTGTGGTAGTAGTGATTGATGATGGTGATTATGGTAGTAGTAGTAGTAGTGATGGTGATTATGGTAGAATTTAAACCCGGGCAACGCCGGGTATCTCTTCTAGTCATGATTATATAGCCTACTGTACCTTGCAAGTTACTTTATCACCTGTAACTGAGTAGGAGCCTAATTGACCACTTGCGAGTTTCTTGCTATAAGGAAGTTGAAGCCGTAAACATTAATATAAAACAAAAATGCAATAATAATGTAGGTTTCGGATGGATAGAAAGTATGAATGATTTAATTTAATGGGTTTACATATGCACTACAACTGTATTTAATGGGTTTACATATGCACTACAACTGTATTTAATGGGTTTACATATGCACTACAACTGTATATAATGGGTTTACATATGCACTACAACTGTATTTAATGGGTCTACATATGCACTACAACTGTATTTAATGGGTTTACATATGCACTACAACTGTATTTAATGGGTTTACATATGCACTACAACTGTATAATGGGTTTACATATGCACTACAACTGTATTTAATGGGTTTACATATGCACTACAACTGTATATAATGGGTTTACATATGCACTACAACTGTATTTAATGGGTTTACATATGCACTACAACTGTATATAATGGGTTTACATATGCACTACAACTGTATTTAATGGGTTTACATATGCACTACAACTGTATTTAATGGGTTTACATATGCACTACAACTGTATATAATGGGTTTACATATGCACTACAACTGTATTTAATGGGTTTACATATGCACTACAACTGTATATAATGGGTTTACATATGCACTACAACTGTATTTAATGGGTCTACATATGCACTACAACTGTATTTAATGGGTTTACATATGCACTACAACTGTATTTAATGGGTTTACATATGCACTACAACTGTATATAATGGGTTTACATATGCACTACAACTGTATTTAATGGGTTTACATATGCACTACAACTGTATATAATGGGTTTACATATGCACTACAACTGTATTTAATGGGTTTACATATGCACTACAACTGTATATAATGGGTTTACATATGCACTACAACTGTATTTAATGGGTTTACATATGCACTACAACTGTATTTAATGGGTTTACATATGCACTACAACTGTATATAATGGGTTTACATATGCACTACAACTGTATTTAATGGGTTTACATATGCACTACAACTGTATTTAATGGGTTTACATATGCACTACAACTGTATTTAATGGGTTTACATATGCACTACAACTGTATATAATGGGTTTACATATGCACTACAACTGTATTTAATGGGTTTACATATGCACTACAACTGTATATAATGGGTTTACATATGCACTACAACTGTATTTAATGGGTTTACATATGCACTACAACTGTATATAATGGGTTTACATATGCACTACAACTGTATTTAATGGGTTTACATATGCACTACAACTGTATATAATGGGTTTACATATGCACTACAACTGTATTTAATGGGTTTACATATGCACTACAACTGTATTTAATGGGTTTACATATGCACTACAACTGTATTTAATGGGTTTACATATGCACTACAACTGTATATAATGGGTTTACATATGCACTACAACTGTATTTAATGGGTCTACATATGCACTACAACTGTATATAATGGGTTTACATATGCACTACAACTGTATTTAATGGGTTTACATATGCACTACAACTGTATATAATGGGTTTACATATGCACTACAACTGTATTTAATGGGTTTACATATGCACTACAACTGTATTTAATGGGTTTACATATGCACTACAACTGTATTTAATGGGTTTACATATGCACTACAACTGTATATAATGGGTTTACATATGCACTACAACTGTATTTAATGGGTCTACATATGCACTACAACTGTATATAATGGTTTACATATGCACTACAACTGTATTTAATGGGTTTACATATGCACTACAACTGTATATAATGGGTTTACATATGCACTACAACTGTATTTAATGGGTTTACATATGCACTACAACTGTATTTAATGGGTTTACATATGCACTACAACTGTATTTAATGGGTTTACATATGCACTACAACTGTATTTAATGGGTCTACATATGCACTACAACTGTATTTAATGGTCTACATATGCACTACAACTGTATTTAATGGGTTTACATATGCACTACAACTGTATTTAATGGGTTTACATATGCACTACAACTGTATTTAATGGGTCTACATATGCACTACAACTGTATTTAATGGGTTTACATATGCACTACAACTGTATTTAATGGTTTACATATGCACTACAACTGTATATAATGGGTTTACATATGCACTACAACTGTATTTAATGGGTCTACATATGCACTACAACTGTATTTAATGGGTTTACATATGCACTACAACTGTATTTAATGGGTTTACATATGCACTACAACTGTATATAATGGGTTTACATATGCACTACAACTGTATTTAATGGGTTTACATATGCACTACAACTGTATATAATGGGTTTACATATGCACTACAACTGTATTTAATGGGTTTACATATGCACTACAACTGTATATAATGGGTTTACATATGCACTACAACTGTATTTAATGGGTTTACATATGCACTACAACTGTATTTAATGGGTTTACATATGCACTACAACTGTATATAATGGGTTTACATATGCACTACAACTGTATTTAATGGGTTTACATATGCACTACAACTGTATATAATGGGTTTACATATGCACTACAACTGTATTTAATGGGTCTACATATGCACTACAACTGTATTTAATGGGTTTACATATGCACTACAACTGTATTTAATGGGTTTACATATGCACTACAACTGTATATAATGGGTTTACATATGCACGACAACTGTATTTAATGGGTCTACATATGCACTACAACTGTATTTAATGGGTTTACATATGCACTACAACTGTATTTAATGGGTCTACATATGCACGACAACTGTATTTAATGGGTTTACATATGCACTACAACTGTATTTAATGGGTTTACATATGCACTACAACTGTATTTAATGGGTTTTACATATGCACTACAACTGTATTTAATGGGTTTACATATGCACTACAACTGTATTTAATGGGTTTACATATGCACTACAACTGTATTTAATGGGTCTACATATGCACGACAACTGTATTTAATGGGTTTACATATGCACTACAACTGTATTTAATGGGTTTACATATGCACTACAACTGTATATAATGGGTTTACATATGCACTACAACTGTATTTAATGGGTTTACATATGCACTACAACTGTATTTAATGGGTTTACATATGCACTACAACTGTATTTAATGGGTTTACATATGCACTACAACTGTATTTAATGGGTCTACATATGCACTACAACTGTATTTAATGGGTCTACATATGCACGACAACTGTATTTAATGGGTCTACATATGCACGACAACTGTATTTAATGGGTTTACATATGCACTACAACTGTATTTAATGGGTTTACATATGCACTACAACTGTATATAATGGGTTTACATATGCACTACAACTGTATTTAATGGGTCTACATATGCACTACAACTGTATTTAATGGGTTTACATATGCACTACAACTGTATTTAATGGGTCTACATATGCACGACAACTGTATTTAATGGGTTTACATATGCACTACAACTGTATTTAATGGGTTTACATATGCACTACAACTGTATTTAATGGGTTTACATATGCACTACAACTGTATTTAATGGGTTTACATATGCACTACAACTGTATTTAATGGGTTTACATATGCACTACAACTGTATTTAATGGGTTCTACATATGCACTACAACTGTATTTAATGGGTTTACATATGCACTACAACTGTATTTAATGGGTTTACATATGCACTACAACTGTATTTAATGAGTTTACATATGCACTACAACTGTATTTAATGGGTTTACATATGCACTACAACTGTATTTAATGGGTTTACATATGCACTACAACTGTATTTAATGGGTTTACATATGCACTACAACTGTATTTAATGGGTTTACATATGCACTACAACTGTATTTAATGGGTTTACATATGCACTACAACTGTATTTTAGCTGGTAATTCTACTAAATATCGATGTCTACAGTTCCAACTTCCTTATAGCCTGAAACTCGCAAGTGGTCAATTTAGCCATATTGGAATTACGCTATATAACACGATTTGCTGATTGTTCAACATGCTTAATAATATGCATTGTTCTTTTTGCGAACCACAATTTTTGACACATTACCTTAGCCAAGAGTGGAAGTCATTTACAGTGTGGAGGCCTAACGTCGGCTTCATCTCATCTGACGGAAAATTTAATCCCTTAGCAGCTAATTTATCGATGCATAATGGAAACATATGAAACTACTGTCTCTGAATTATATTTAGACCAAGTTTATATAATTAGCACCACATTTAGACCAAGTTTATATAATTAGCACCACATTTAGACCAAGTTTATATAATTAGCACCACATTTAGACCAAGTTTATATAATTAGCACCACATTTAGACCAATTTTATATAATTAGCACCACATTTAGACCAAGTTTATATAATTAGCACCACATTTAGACCAAGTTTATATAATTAGCACCACATTTAGACCAATTTTTATATAATTAGCACCACATTTAGACCAAGTTTATATAATTAGCACCACATTTAGACCAAGTTTATATAATTAGCACCACATTTAGACCAAGTTTATATAATTAGCATCACATTTAGACCAAGTTTATATAATTAGCACCACATTTAGACCAAGTTTATATAATTAGCACCACATTTAGACCAAGTTTATATAATTAGCACCACATTTAGACCAAGTTTATATAATTAGCATCACATTTAGACCAAGTTTATATAATTAGCACCACATTTCACTACAAACTCTGCACAATAACTGAGAAATCTTGATGGAACGTTGCAATTTACCGTCAGTTGAAAAGAAACAGAATATAATATACTCTATTTTTGACCAGCTGATCTTAAATTGAATTTCTTATTAGCTGATTTCTCGATACTTAAGGGGAGGTTTTTAGTTTGTTCCCTAGATATCCTTCAAGCTTAAGATTATACCCCCTTGAGCCCCTTTAAGTTAAGGGGAGGTTTTTAGTTTGTTCCCTAGATATCCTTCAAGCTTAAGATTACACCCCCTTGAGCCCCTTTAAGTTAAGGGGAGGTTTTTAGTTTGGTCCCTAGATATCCTTCAAGCTTAAGATTACACCCCCTTGAGTCCCTTTAAGTTAAGGGGAGGTTTTTAGTTTGGTCCCTAGATATCCTTCAAGCTTAAGATTACACCCCCTTGAGCCCCTTTCAAGATAAATTTGTACATTTTTCGGTAGAAAAATGTCCCGGCTGAAAGCCGGTTCCTCTTAAATTACAGGCTCGCTATCGCTCGCCAGGATAAAATCGACACCTAAATGGCACGAAAGGTCTTAAAATTGACAGAAATGGGTTGAAAGTTCTTAAAATCGTCAAAATAATGGGGCGAACGTCTTAAAATCTCAAAAGCAATGGGGCTAAACATGAGGGAGAAAGGAGTCAAGAAAAAAATCCCTCAAGTGGAAATCTCCCCTTAATGGAAATATATGAAACTACTATGGCTGTGTGTCGTATTAATGCCAAGTTTTCAGAATAACCATAATCTTTCGCTACCAAATCTATCTTATAGCCGAGTAACCAAGATAGAAACATGGCAATTTACCCTCAGCTGGGGAAGAAAATAGACTGTAATCACTGGAATCTCCAAACTCTACGGACTCGCCAGGCCCTGTACACATACTTCATACCAGAGCCCACTTATACAGTAGATCTTAGAACATAAGAAAATGGGAGTCTGCAAAAAACCGATCGGCCCATACAAGGCAGATCCCTGTCACACCCAACCCCAATTACAGGCCCAACTCACTAATACCTTGAGTACTGACCCCACCAACACGGTCAGAGATTAACACAAGATAACGGGGGTCTGCTGAGCGCCGATTGGCCCACACCTGGTAGATCCCCCTCACACCCAACCCATCTCGTCCATATACCTATCTAATTTTATCTTAAAGCTCCCTATCGTTCTTGATCCCACTATATCACTTGGTAGCCTATTCCACCCATCTACAACTCTGTTACCAAACCAATATCTTGCTTCATACTGCACTGTAGCCTACATTCATCATTTATCTATATATCTATCTATCTATATACTCAGGCCCAATCCCCACTTTTCCTGTTTTTCATCATACAGAGGCAAAATTTGGCTACCAAAAAAAAACTTTTGCACTGTTAAGGGGAGGTTTTTAGTTTGGTCTCTGGATATCCATCACGCTTAAGATTACACCACCTTGAGCCCCTTTCAAGATAAATTTGTACATTTTTCGGTAGAAAAATGTCTCGGCTGAAAGCCGGTTCCTCTTATATTACAGGCTCGCTCTCGCTCGCCAGGATTAAATCGACACCTAAATGGCACGAAAGGTCTTAAAATTGACAGAAATGGGTCGAAGGTTCTTTAAATCGTCAAAATAATGGGGCGAACGTCTTAAAATTAGAAAAGCAATGGGGCTAAACATGAGGGAGAAAGGAGTCAAGAAAAAAATCCCTAAAGTGGATATCTCCCCTTAATGTTACGAAATAAAAAAGCTTTTCATGTCAAAACTGAACTGTAGCTATAAGATTGGTATTCTTAAACTATTCTTTCCTCTCCTGCGCCGGATAGAGAAAGAACACTGTGGGAATAAGCGTTGTTTACAGAGATTAGATGAATTAACATGTCCATTTCTAAAAGTAACGTAATTATCAGGTTATTTTGCCCATTAACAGCGCTACGAAGGGAAATAATTGCTTAAGAATACCATCCTTAGAACTGGACACAGGCCCGTATTCTTAAGCTGGTATCACACGAGAGCTTTTATAGTCAACATTCGATGATCAACAATTTTCTGGAAACATTTCTGGACTATTTTGCACTGGTATCGGAAACTAGACTGATGGTAGATGAGTTTAGGTGACCGAAATAGTATAAATGTTGACCTCATAAGCTGCCAGACCAGTGTTGAGGATAAATGTTGAGTGAAAAAGCGCTCGTGTGATACCGACTTTAGACAAACCCCATCACTGTCGGTGGTGGTGTGTTTAGGATTATCGTATATCCTAGCCAGTCAATGATACGCTATAGTTGGTTTTATTTCAAACTAGGAGGGGTACCCGGCGTTTCCCGGGTTTAAATTCTACTACCATAATCACCATCATCAATCACTACTACCACAATCATCACAATACTACTACTACCATAATCACCGGCCTCGACCTCCCTGTGCCTCATTTAAACGGCGACCTCGATTTCGGGCGCTAAATGACCTCCGATTTTGGATCTGACCTCATCCGTACCCCCATTTTGGGGGGCTGCGACCAACTTTCGTTCCATACAACTTTTCGATCAGAGGCCTCCTTCTGCCCCAAACGGCCATTTAAAAAACAAAAAACAAAAAAATCAATTTCGGCCTCGAAACGACCTCCGATCGTGGTCTCGCCCCCTCTATGACCTGACCCAGGTCGATTGACACCCACATGCAAAGTTTCAGCTCCCCAGGTCCAAAACTGCGGCCGCCTATAAAGAACACAAACAGACAGACAGACAGACAGACAGACAATCGAAAATATTATATAGATCCTAGCCAGTCAATGATACGCTATAGTTGGTTTTACTTCAAATGATGGCAAATTGAATCCTTTGGCAGCTAAATTCTCTATGCCTGATGGAAAAATATGAAACTACTACGTCACTGCATCATCTTATATTGCCTAGTTTTCGTAATCAACAACATATAATCGTCGTAATAGCTAAGTAATAAAGATGAAGATATAGCAATTTAGTGTCAGCTACAAAAAATAGACTATAGTTGTTGTAATTGTCATGAAAGTATTCTAATGACATTCAAGTATTTTGCGTTGCAATTGCAACAACTAAAGTATTTTTTCCCCAGCTGACGGTAATATGAATCCCTTAGTAACTGATTTTTCGATGCTTAATGGAATAATACGAAACTACTATGGCTTTGCATCATAGAAGTATCACGTTCTCATATTTAACAACATACTGTATATGGCTAAAACAATTCATATTAGCGGAGTAATCACGATGCGGCGGCGGTAATTTACCATCAGCTGAAGTCACTATACTATCGCTAGATAAAACGTAAATTATACTTCAAAGTCAGTTAGTCAGTAGCCAGCCCTTACTCCCACAAGAGGTAGGGAGGATCAGCAAGAGACACGAGAAAGGAAAACGCGGTAACAGGAGAAGAATAGATTATAACAGTTTGCCCACAAAAAGCAAGCGCACAAGCATTCAGAAGCACTTATACCTCTAAATAACTAACACCCCGTTCTTAACATTAATCATCCATTACAAACCCCAATGTACTTGAATAAACTAATGAAAGCATAATTATGCCCCACCCGGGATTCCAACTCGGGACACCACACCCAGAACATAAACACCTAAACCATTACACCACCAACACTAAAACATGTGAACAAATCTGCCTTACACCAGATCAGATTTCTCAAATATCACGTAATAATAGTTTAAAGAATTTATTCAGTTAGCAATTTACAGAGTTGGTACCACATAGTATGTTATAAATATGACATGTACCAGCCTTGCATAATTCCAACTAAGGATAGCCCGATAAGGCCGTTAGGCGTATTTCCATTGGGGTCCTTGTGGGATTAGGTTAGCTGGGGAAATGGGGAGGATAAAGAAATAGATACTTTAGAGAAAGTATTTCTAGGGGGTTATTTTAAGATACCTTACATCCTATAGTAAATATCAGTAATCCGTAATCAGTAATCATTTCAGTTTGGTTTGTCTATCTCTTATGTCGTATTTAGTAGTAGACATAAGCTTGGTGCTCCGTTCTCGCAGCTGTCCGATTCAGGTGTTCCTTCAGGCTACGTCTGAAGGAATACAGTGTTCTCTTTTCACGGACTGACTGGGGTAGTCGTTCCAGTCCAGTCCAGTCCAGATTAGGTTATATGGAAGTCAGAGGGTTGATTGAGATAACATTTACCCATTTAATTCCCACAGATCCTTGCTAAGCTGTATAAAAGCGTCTAATTGTAGCAAAAATAAGTGCCAAAACGCGTCATATCATCAAGGGGTTAAATTAAGATGGTTCAAACCTAATTTCAGCCACATATCACGCCGCTAAATGTCAAAATAGTCGCTAGATGTGAGTAAATACCTCCCAGATCTAGCGCCCGAGTCGCTAAATTGGCAACACTGACCTACGAAGAAAATGGGACTTTGAGGGCTCTTCTATAGGGAGAATCTGAGTCAATACATGCATTCTAAGCCGCCGTGTTAGCGACTTTCAGGGATATGATCGTGGTAACTATATAAATAAGGTCATGGGTTAAGGGGGGATGGTTGTTGCTTTTCCTGGACCCATCTTCTCCCTCATGGTTAACCCCATTAGTTTTCAGATTTTAAGATGTTTGGCGATTTTAAGATCTTTCACTATTCTTCTTGCCAATATTTAACCTTTCATGTAATTTTGGTGTCTATTGTTTTTTCTTGGCGAGCGATTGCGAGCCTGTAATTTAAGCTACCGAAAAATTTACACATTTATCTTGAAGGGGGGTCTTGGGGGTATTTTATTAAAGCTTGATGGAGGTCTACGAAGGAAACTAACAAAAATGATAAAAATATACATAAATGAGGAAATAAAAACGTCCATCCCCCCTAAAGTCAGTACATATATTACACTAGCAGGGGTACCCGGCGTTGCCCGGGTAATCACCATAATCACCATCACTACTACCACCACTACTACTACCATAATCACCATCATCAATACTACCATAATCACCGGCCTTGACCTCCCTGTGCCTCATTAAACGGCGACCTCGATTTCGGCCGCTAAATGACCTCCGATTTTGGATGTGACCTCATCCGTACCCCCATTTTGGGGGGCTGCGAACAACTTTCGTTCCATACAACTTTTCGATCGGAGGCCTCCTTCTGCCCCAAACGGCCCTTTTTCCGATTTCGCGCCCATTTTCTCCGTCCCTTTCACCCTGGGGACCCCTCTATGACCTGACCCAGGTCAATTGACACCCACATGCAAAGTTTCAGCTCCCCAGGTCCAAAACTGCGGCCGCCTATAAAGAACAGACAGACAGACAGACAGACAACCGTAAATATTATATAGAATTATGAAATACGATAGACCCGGATGTGTGTGTGTGTGTATGTTTTCACGCACGACTATCTTTTAATGACGTACGGTACACAGATAATATAGCTTAATCATATACAGGTTTATGGTCTATTATGTATATCTATATTGTAAACATACGGTATCTATCTCTATATCTCTCTCTCTATGTGTATAAATTATGTATATATATATATATATATTATTGCTAGATATAATAAAGTAGACATGCCGTTTCGCCTAAAATCAAAACGGCATACCCAACTCTGCGATGGGTCACCATCATCACTACTAGTCACTATCACCATTACTATAATCAGCACTACTACTATTATAGTCATCACTACTAATCTTACCATCATCACTACTCTCACCATCACTACTACTGTCATCATCACTACAACTTTCACCATAATCACTACTACTCACCATCATCACTAATATTGTCACCATCATAACTACTGTCATCATTATCACTACAACTATCATCATTGCTTGTCACCATCATCAATACTATTATGACCACCATCACTACTCTTATGACCATCATTACTACTACTAGTACTGTCACCATCATATCTACTACTGTAATCATCATCACCACCATCATCATCACTGCTGTCATCATCACTACAACTACAACCATCACCACTACTATTATCACCATTGTCACTACAATTACACTCACACACAGAACGCCATCATTGCTTGGGAATAGGTACACGGGGGGTGGGAGGGGTGGGGGGAGAGAAACCATATTTTAGACCTAAAATCATAACTATTGCACAAATTCAAAACATATTTTTTTAATTATCGTCGCATTCACGCACCGAATGTTCGTGTGAAGTTTGGTGAAAATCCGTCAAACGGTCTAGGAGGAGTTCTCGGATGAACAGACAGACATACATTTCGGTTAGCATGTACCACTATACCGGGGGGGGGGGGGCGATACCACTCTGCTTATGCAGAGTTGATAAACTTAGGTTAGGATTTTGATTAGGTCTTGGTTTAGTGGAGAGAGGAAGCTGTTGGAGTGGCTTTGTTGTGTGTGTTATTAGTCTGTATACGTCGTCGAGGTGTTTCCCCCGGCTGGGTGTGTGCATGTGAAACACGCTAGGACGTACTACCACACCCAAGGAGGTTAAATAAATACCTTGACCACACCCACTAAATATATCCGCCTTGACTGGGATCGAACCCAGGTCAAGTAGATTCACACGTGAGAACAGCATACTCTCTCTCCAACACCCCTTCTCCCCTTTTAATACTCTTCGGAAAGTAGATACGAGGTGCCGTTGTAAAGGCTTATCACTCAATACCTTCACCTAACACAGTACACAACAAAGCCACTCCAACAGCATACTCTCTCTCCAACACCCCTTCTCCCCTCTCAACACTCTTCGGAAAGTAGATACGAGGTGCCGTTGTAAAGGCTTATCCCTCAATACATTCACCTAATAACACGCATAGCAAAGCCACTCCAACAGCTTCCTCTCTCTCCAACACTCCCCTCTCAACACTCTTCGGAAAGTAGCTACGAGGTGCCATTGTAAAGGCATACCCCTCAATACCTTCACCTGGCCTGACCTAATAACACGCACAACAAAGCCACTCCAACAGCTTCCTCTCTCCAACACCCCTTCTCAGGTCAGGTGAAGGTATTGAGGGAATAGGGATAAACCTTTACAACGGCACCTCGTAGCTACTTTCTACTTTTACTATTTTCTGAAGAATGTAGAGAGGGGAGAAGGGATGTTGGAGAGAGAGGAAGCTATTGGAGTGTTATTAGTCTCCCCTCTCAACACTCTTCGGAAAGTAGATACGAGGTGCCGCTGTAAAGGCTTATCCCTCAACAAATTCACCTGACCTGATGACATTGGCCCGACGCTCCCTACAAACGGCGCTGGGTGGGAGGAGTAAAAACCAGCTACAACTTTTTTGGTCATTTTCACAACTTTGGCATTATTTTCACTCTCTATACGTCGGTCGCGTGTCTCGATCATATTAGCCTCTACAGTTGCTCATAAAAATTCGTGGAACTCCCCTTTTCCTTATGGAAGTATATACAGTATATCTGGAATTGGAACTTTTAATGTTGTTTCTGTTCGGGCTCTGTCTCGAGTCGACCCCACCAGCTATGGGGTATATAGGCTACATGCATACGGTACAGTCGCGCTAATAAGTCATGTCTCGGCACCAACTATGTTTTGATCAATAATTGGTATCAGCAATATCTAAGCTTCATTTATTCATATCGAGTGAAATATACAAACATGTTCCTACACTTACCCACCCTATTCAACATCTGACAGACATTAATACAGCACAGAGCGAACCACACGTAATGACAGCTGGGACATGACTTATTGGCGCGACTGTACATAGCCTACATATCTTTGGAAACTAATTTAGGAGTATGATTTTCTATACAGTAGCTACTAAACTATATATTGACGAGCAAGTTCCATACAAAAATCAAGCCATATAGGAACATAAGAAAATGGGAGTCTGCAGAAAGCCGATCGGCCCACACAAGGCAGATCCCTCTCACACCCAACCCCAATTATAGGCCCAACTCACTATGCTTATAATTGCATAAACCCTTGAGGATAAAACGCGTTTTAACAATTTTTTCTTGGGCTATCACTACTAGACGACTTTATACAGCTTAGGGTACAATCGGGGATATTAAGTGTTGTCATAAATTCCAGTGGTTTTCGCTCAACAAGTGTTATTGGTATCTTTATAGTTACTGGGAAAAGTGCTTATCCCTCAAAGTATTAGTCAGTGTCCGAAACTTTGTGAAATATTTGACAACACTTAATTATTATCCTCGACCGTACAAGTGACAGTACCCTCTCGTCCATCGTAAAAAACACCTCCCATTTCACTTTGTACAGTCGCGCTAATAAGTGATGTCTCGGCACCAAGTATATATTGATCCATAACTGGTTTCAGCAATATCTAAACTTAATGTATTCATTTCGAGGGGGATATACAAACTTATTCCTACACTTACCCACCCTTTTCAACATCTGGCAGACATTAATACAGCACAGAGCGAGCCAAACGTAAGGGCAGCTGAGACATGACTTATTAGCGCGACCGTACAATCACTCATAAAATTCGCGAACCTCACCTTGTTCTAATTACGCAAGCATATCTCTGGCAACGAATTTATGTATATAGTTTTCAATACATCAACTACAAAACTGATCTATACTATTTATTAACAAGCAAGTTATATCCCCAAATCAATCCAGATAGTTATAATTCCATACAGAAAACATAGGGGGGTCCAGGAATTCTTATGAGTGGGCTAGATATTATGGCATCCGAGTGTACCTCCTCATTCATCGTAAAACACCTCCCATTTCACTTTGCACAACCCCTGTGAGAGTGTGAGTGAGTGAGTGTGTGAGTGAGAGAGAGAGAGGTGCGAAAACTTGATAATTTCTGCAGTTTTCATGTTTCTTTAACCCTTTCGTTACCGGAACCGTCCTGTTTAATTATGTCTGGTTACTATTAAACGATTTTCTTCAGTTTAAAAAGGGCCTCCAGCAATTAACAGGCTTCGAACTATCTCACTTAACCCTTTTTACGACCACAGATCCTTCTAAGACTGCAAAAACATCGTCTAAATATAGCTAGAATGAAATAAAAAAAAAAACGTCTCCGGTACAGAAGGGGTTAATTTTTGCACCTGCCACAAATCTTAGGTTAGAAAGTATCTATTAACCCTTTGAAGATTATGACGCATTTTGACAGTTTATTCTGGCTATCATTAGACGATCTTAGACAGTTTAAGAAGGATCTGTTTGAATTAAAAGGGTAAATACTATCTCAATTACCCCTCTGACTTCCATATACCCTTCCTAAGCTTAATAAAATCGTATACTAATAGCCAGAACATAGATAACAAATGCGCATCGGATCTTGAGAGGGTTAGTAATAGGTACAGTCAAGCTAATAAGTGATGTCTCAGCACTAAGTATGTTTTGATCAATAATTGGTATCAGCAATATCTAAACACGATTTCTTCATTTCGAGTGAGATATACAAACATGTGCCTACACTTACCCACCATATTCAACATCTGACAGACAGTAATACAGCACAGAGCAAGCCAAACGTAATGACAGCTGAGACATGACTTATTAGCGCGACTGTACACCATCCAACCAAATGTATTAAAGTCTATCTATATATTCAGGCCCAATCCACACTTTTCCTAGTTTTGTTTATATTTATTTCTATTTTATTCTATTGTATTATTTCTTTGTTTTAACTTTCTTGGGGTGGCTGACTCAAGACAGAGCAAGAACAGGGAAACACAAAACACAAGACAAAACAACGAACTAACACAGACAGAACACACAATTCACACACATCTAGGTCACCCAGGAGAATACCCAGAGACCAGGGTCACCAAGGTCGCTCCAGCACTCCCTTTCACGCACTTATGACGCAGAGGTTGCCAGATTAGCAATAAGAAATAGAGTTCTCTCACTCTTATAATTACCTCTCCAAAATTAGTTTTCTGCCCACAGCTAACTCAAAGACAACTGCAGAGGTTGAAGTAACTAAACTAAAGGTTACTAAATACCCCTGATGGTAACAAAGACTTTAAAGTATCCCCAATAGGCTCAAAATCGCGTCATATGTCGGAGAGGGTTAAGGGGAGATTTCCACTTGAGATATTTTTTTCTGGACCCCTTTCTCTTTCATGTTTAGCCCCATTGCTTTTTAGATTTTAAGACGCTCGCCCCCTTTAGTTTGGCGATTTTAAGCATTTTCACCCCATTTCTGTCAATTTTAAGAACTTTCGTGCCATATAAGTGTCTATATTTTCCTGGCGAGCGACAGCGAGCCTGTAATTTAAGAGGAACCGGCCTTCGGCCGGGACATTTTTCTACCGAAAAATGTACAAATTTATCTTGAAAGGGGGTCTAGGGGGTGTAATTTTAAGCTTGATGGAGGTCTAGCGAACAAAGTAAATACCTCCCCTTAAATGACTGTAAATTAATATGAAACAGATACACCTATAACCCTTCCTTACCAACGACGTGTTTTTAATTTGATCCTAACTAGGCTACTGTACAGTATGTCTAGACGAATTTGTGTAGCTTAAGGGAAGATTTCCACTTGAGGGATTTTTATCTTGACCCCTTTCTCCCTCATGGTTAGCCCCATTGCTTTTGATATTTTAAGACATTCGCCCCATTAGCTTAGCGATTTTAAGAACTTTCACCCCATATTAAGACCTTTCGTGCCATTCAGGTGTCGATTTTATCCTGGCGAGCGATAGCGAGCCTGTAATTTAAGAGGAACCGGCCTTCGGCCGGGAAATTTTTCTACCGAAAAATGTACAAATTTATCTTGAAAGGGACTCAAGGGGGTATAATTTTAAGCTTGATGGAGGTCTAGGGAACAAAGTAAATACCTTCCCTTAAGAATGATCTGTGGTAGTAAAAAGGGTTAAGGGAGATAGTTCCAAGCCTGTTAATAGCTGGAGGCCCCTTATAAACTGAATACAATCATGTAATAGTAGCCAGAATAAAGTTAGAAGGACGCACCGGTACAGAAGGGGTTAAACCACTATAAATAACTCTAATCCACACGGTATGTACAGTCGCGCTAATAAGTCATGTCTCGGCACCAAGTATGTTTTGATCAATCATTGGTACCAGCCATATCTAAGCTTCATTTCTTCATATCGAGTGAAATATATAAACATGTTCCTACACTTACCCACCCAAATCAACATCTGACAGACATTAATACAGCACAGAGCAAGCCAAACGTAATGCCAACTGGGACATGACTTATTAGCGCGACCGTACTGTTAGAAAGTCCAATAAGATTAAATGCCTTTATCGTGGGTAATTATTATGTGCTTAAGGTTGAAAACTAGAGAAAAACTAGACTGAGAGAGAGTGTGTGTGTGTGTGTGTGTGTGTGTGTGTGTGTGTGTGTGGTGGTGGGTGTGGGGAGGGAGAGAGAGGAGGTGGTGGTGTACAAAGGAGTACAAAGGAAATCAAGCAACAACAGATCTAGTGACCCTTCTAGGTTGCTTGTCCTCCAAAACACTGAGGATCAAGTGTCCAAACAGTGGTTTAGAGTGGGTAAGGGAACATTGGAAAGGGAATTACTGCCCTGGAACTAATGTCCGTGGCAGGATTAGGAAGTTAGTAGGGGACAGATGGGTTAGTAACTGAGGGGGGGATTGAAATAAAGTTATTCATTTACAAACGCAGTCAGTCGCGGGTTTGAAGCGAGATATTTGTCTAGGCGGAGTTTAAATGAATCAACGGTGATGCAGTCTATAACGTTTCGGGGAAGCCCATTCCACAAGTTGACAACTCGATTGAAGAAGAAATTCTTAGATTCGTGTGTTAAAAGATTTACCAATAATTTTGCAACCGTTTCCCCGCGTGTAATTAGATTGGTCGATAGTGAAGTACTTACTACAGTTCATATTGTCGATGCCTGATGATTTTGAACACTTGAATTAAGTCACCTCTTAATCTGCGCTGGGTTAAAGGAAATAATTTAATTCTCTAAGGTGGAGGTGGAGGTGGTGGTGGGTGGGTGTGGGGAGGGAGGGAGAGAGAGAGAGGGGGGGTGGGGTATATATTTAATGGTCCATTTATATATATATATATATTTTTTTTTTTTTTTTTTTTTTTATACAGTATATATAATTATTTACGTTTTACTTTCCTTGCTAGACCTCCATCAATCTTAAAATAACACCCCCTACGCTACCACCCCTTTCAGGTAAATCGGTACATTTTTCGGTAGAAATATGCCCCCATTCCTCCTGAAATTACAGGCTCGCTATCGCTCGCCAAGAAAACATCGACACCTAAATGGCACGAAAGGTCCTAATATTGACAAATAAAAGGGGTGAAAGGCCTTAAAATCGACAAACTAATGGGGGCAAACGACTTAAGAACTAATGGGGCTAACAATGAGGGAGAAGGGGCCCCAGAAAAAGCAACCCCACCCCCTTAACGTTCAGGATAAATATATAGAAAAACTAGACTGACCTGAGCGAGAGTGAGTGAGTGAGTGGAGTCTCGGGTTAACCCCGTCTGTACCGATGCCGTCCTTTTAACCCTCTCCGACATATGACGCGATTTTGAGCCTATTGGGGATACTTTAAAGCCTTTGTTACCATCAGGGGTATTTAGAAACCTTTAGTTTAGTTACTTCAACCTCTGCAGTTGTCTTTGAGTTAGCTGTGGGCAGAAAATTAATTTTGGAGAGGTAATTATAAGAGTGAGAGAACTATTTATTATTGCTAATCTGGCAACCTCTGCGTCATAAATGCGTGAAAGGAGAGGCTTGAGAGGCTCTTTGTTACTACTATAGGAAACTAGAGGGACGATAGATTAAGTTAAGCTGGAGTCACACGAGCCGTTTTTCGAGCAATTTTTACAGGCAATTATGGTCTGGCAGCTTCAAAAATTACACTTTATCAGAATTCAGCCGCCTAACATACTCTACCTTCAGTCTAGTTACCGATACCAGTGCAAAAAAGTCCCGAAATATAACGAGAAAAAACTTGCTCATGGAAAATTGACGGAAAAATCGCTCGTGTGACAGCGGCTTTAGATAACTGAATTCTGAAGCTGCCAGACTGCAATTGCCTGTAGAAATTGACGGTAGCATCGCTCGTGTGACACCGCCTTTATGTGTGTGGGTGTGCGTGTGTTAATTATGTATTAATTTATTTTTTAACCCAAGAACTACGAAGGTCCTCAATTGATTCTGTAGTGAGATTTTTGTTTTACATTGTTTCCCTATGTAAAAAAAATTAAAAAAAAAAAAAATATCTCAATACAGACTTAATTGAGGAACTTCGCTGTTCCCGGGTTAACATCCGAGGTGAAGCCATTGATTACGGGGCTGATGAGTGATTGGTGTTTCTGAATGCTTGTGTGCTTGATTTTTTGTGGGCAAACTGTTGTGTTCTGTCACCTCTTTTTACTTTCTCGTGTCTCTTGCTGATCCTCCCTACCGGCTACTGATTGAATTTTGTTTTATCATAGAGCATTAACCCTATTTTACCCCATAACCACCCAGGCATAATTAACTATTATATATGTACCCCAATATTATCGTAAACACTCGGACATTACAAACTGCACCATACAACTTGTTGCATGTCGACTGCTTTCAATCTTTTAACCTTTGAGGCAGCAGTAATCTATATATAAATGTTTTGATATAATTTTCATATTTTTACTTAATATATGTTTAGCAATATTTCTTATATATATTAAAAATCTATATATGATAATAGTTTCGGTTCATTAGATTATATAATTATTATATTTGATGTTTGTGTAGAAACTTTTGGCAAGGAGGAAAGGGCACCTCCCCCCGGCACCCCGTATACAGGGAGCCTTATGCCAAATTCTTTACAGCAGTTGCCATATTGCATACATTTCTTTGTTTATGTTTGTGTATTTTAACGAGAAGAGATCCACCCAGACTTACTTTGGCATTTGATATGGGGTAATTTAACGATTGGACAACAACAACTAATTATAATGTAAGCATCACTCCAAACATCGGGCAAAATACAGGATGAGGGATACAAGATGACTGCTTTATAGACCACACTGGCTACTTTCCCTATAGATCTCCTCCCTCCTTACAACACTCCTCAACCACCGCCAGTGTTGCCAATTTAGCTACTTTTCCGCTAGATCTGGAGGTATTTACTTTGATCTAGCAGCACATTATAACATCTAGCGACATGAATTCTAGCGATATTCTGGAGATTTGAGCGAAATTCTAGAGATTATGCCATTATTCTAGCAGTTTATGACAATTATTTGCTATCTAGCGACCTTTGATAATGGATCTAGCGGTATTTTGCGTTTAAGTTGGTAACCCTGATCAACGCCTCCTTCCTTACTCCTCTTCTTCTTCTTCTTCCCTCATCCCCAACGTGTCATATTCGCCCGGATGGCTTGGTTTTGCAGACGTCGCAAGCTATATACCGCCCTAGGATGTCTGCTCCTACTCTTCCTGTGCCTGAAGAAGGGGGAACAAGTGAGGCATTACGAGTTGTTCATCCCCCATCAGGAGCCCAAGGTCGTGTGGGATGTCCTGGCTGACTTCAGTAACGTCGCTAAGATGAACACCAGAATGTGAGTCCGAATGTTCTGTGACCCTGACTTTGGTATGTTTATTTAGATTTGTACCTAACTTTTATATATTTCTTCCTATTGTACCTAACTTTTATACATTTCCTATTGTACCTAACTTTTATACATTTCTTCCTATTGTACCTAACCTTTATACATTTATTCCTAACTTTCATACATTTCTATTGTACCTAACTCTCATAGGTATATTTCTATTGTACCTAACTTTTATAAATTTATTCCTATTGCACCCAACTTTTATACATTTATTTCTATTGCACAGTCTCTGGTAAGGATATAAGCAGCCCTTACTTATACATTTAAACCATTGCACTAGTTATATATACGTCAAATTCCATGTCTGAAAAGTTTGTGGTGGAAGCCCAAGCCAGTGCCGGAAACGAACACAACAGACTCGCAGGATCGCGAAAACATCCTTATTTTGATACGGGTTTCAAATAATATTCGGCGAAATTAACTATTTAATATTCAGACATTCAGTAGCCAGCCCTTACTCCCAAAAGGGGTAGGGAGGATCAGCAAAAGTCTCGAGAAGGGAAAACAGAGGTGACAGGAGACGAACACATAACAGTTCGCCCACAATAAGCAAGCACACAAGCATTCAGAAGCACCAATCACTCATCAGACCCCGAAATCATTGGCTTCACCTCCGATTTAGTATAAATTATATATTACTAGTATTAATAATTTAGTATACTGTATAATATGTAAAACTAAAATTATGGTTTATTGTTCAAATTAAATATTTGGAAATTGATAAAACGGCCAGAACAATGCTATTTCATGTAACATTTCCTGTACTCCTTCTCATATTCACTAATTTCAAAAGAATATATGGTGAAATGAACTTGCAGCAGATTTTGCAGGTATTAGATAGTGCAGACTGTTTGTAGGCTCAATCTCCCGACTTTAATAAGGATAATGGAAGGAAAATTAAGTAAATGAGTCTCGGCATGCAAATTTTGGGGCATGCAACAGCTATAGGACTCTCACGCAAACCAGATCTTTTAGTATATAGAAATCGGACGGTTCCCGGACATCTCAACCAGTAGACCATTTCAACCAGTAGCTCTCAACCAGTGCCAAATCAACCAAGACCAACCAAACCAATGCCAAAATATAGTACTAACCTAACCTAACCTAACCGTATTTGTTGATTTGGTGCTGGTTGGGAGCTACTGGTTGAGTTGTCCGGTCACCAAATCGGACAACACGGAAGTAATGTGGTGAACTATGCCTTACAGTGCAGTCATACACACATACAAAATAAGTTTAATTAGCATCTGTGGTAGAGCAAAGGATTAAGTGGGATAGTTCGAAGCCTTTTTTTTTTTTTTTTTTTTTAAGAGACAATGAACGGAGGAAGGAAAAACACAGATAAAACTAAAAGGTCCATGTGCCTAAAGGCATCCTCCATTCATAAAATGTTTGTAACAACTGGATTTAAACATTTGTAGATTGTAAGTTTGTGGAAAGCAATTCGAGGGAAGTGAATTCCAAAGAGTAGTAGCTCTGGGGATAAATGAATTCTGATAAGCAGAAGTCCTGCATTGTGGAGGAGAAAGTGTAAATTCATGGGCGCTCTCAGCTGCCCTAGTTCTACGGGAAAGATGTGGAGAGGCGGCACAATTGAAGCAAGTTCCTCGGAACAATTGCTGTGAAAATATCTGTAGAATAATGCAAGGGATGCAACGTTTCTTCGTATGGATAATGTAGGAAGGTCCTGTGTGATTGCAGGGTTATTGATTAATCTAATAGCTTTATTTTGAATTTTGTCCAACTGCCTCAATGCAACCACTCCACTTCCACCCCACAGAGGTGAACAGTAATCCATCTGAGAACGCACATGACTTTTATATATCACGGCCAACTGCTCGTCAGTGAAGAATTCTCGAACTCTGTACAGGAGTCCCAGTTTTTTAGAGGCATTCTTAGCAATGCCTCTAACATAATGTGTCCAGCTCAAGTTAGTAGTTAATGTTACACCGAGAATGTCAATACTAGGGGAAGTGGGAATATTTACATCATTAAAAAATATATGGGAGTCAGTGAGATTCTGTCGGTTAGAAAATTGAATGTACTTGGTTTTCTGTGCATTAAAGGAAACTAGATTCTTTTGTCCCCATCCATTAATTCTAGCCTGTTGATTGCTGAGTATACGAAATATTTAATCTCTCTCTCTCTCTCTATGAGCACCCACAATGTACTTTCCCCCTCCTACACACTCACTCACTCTCTCTCTCTCTCTCTCTCGCTTACACACACACACACACTCTCACTCTATGCCATGCAGGACCTACTCTATGTCTTCTGTATTGGAGCATAACAAATATTAAATCTCTTTCTCACTCTCACTCTCTCTCTCTCTCTCTCACACAATGTACCTCGCCTCCTCTCCTCCACCTTCTCTATAATGGTGTTGCATGGGGTAATTACATTATATAGGAGTATAGTGTATTCGCGTGTGGTAGTACGAAGGGGGTCCAGTGGCGAGAGAGAGAGAGAGAGTGTGTGTGTGTGTGTGTGTGTGTGTAAAGCGAGAGAGAGACTGTATGTGTGTGTGTGTGTGTGCCTCCCTTTTAACTTTATTGTGACAAAAATGGCCTCCAGCAAGGCTTCGAACTATCTCACTGAACCCTTTTTTACTACCACAGAACCTTCTTAAACTGCACAAAATCCTCTAAATATAACTAGAATCAAATATAAATTACGTCACCGGTACATAATGGGTTAACCCTTTGAGTACCAGCGACGTGTTATATATATTGTTCTACCTTCATTTAGACGATATTATGCAGCTTAGGAAGGATCTGTGTTAGTTCCAAGGGTAGGATGAGATAGTTTGAAGCCTTACTATTGCTAAGGGTCCTTCTTAACCCCTTGAAGCTCTGACGCGTTTAGAAGTTTATTTTGGCTATCATTAGACGATTTTATGCAGCTTGAGAAGTATCTGTGGGTACTAAAAGGGTACAGACTATCTCAATCAACCCTTTGACTTCCATATACCGTTACTAATCTAAATAAAATCGTCTAATAGTAGCCAGAAAATAAAAAAAGAAACGCATGTTGGAGCTTGAAAGGGTTAATCTGCATAAAATCATCTAATAGTTGCCAGCATATGATTAAAAGGAGGTCACCGGCACAGAAAAGTTAAATATGAAGTATTTATTAATTTATTCGACTCCACAGGACACAATGCAAAGTTAGACAATAGGCTCAAGTTCTAGGCCTCTTGAGAGAGAGAGAGAGAGAGAGATTTACATAGATACACTGACCACACAGACCTTACGATCCCAGCGAGGTGGTCAGGATTTAATTCTAGTAGAGATAGCTAACCCGAGAATAAGGGACAGTGGAAGGAAAGGATAACAAAGAAGAAGGCTCAGAGAGAGAATGAAAGAGCGAAATAAAGATAACGAGATTTGAATTAACCCTTTCACGCATTTATGACGCAGAGGTTGCCAGATTAGCAATAAGAAATAGTTCTCTCACTCTTATAATTACCTCTCCAAAATTAGTTTTCTGCCCACAGCTAACTCAAAGACAACTGCAGAGGTTGAAGTAACTAAACGAAAGGTTTCTAAATACCCCTAATGGTAACAAAGGCTTTAAAGTATCCCCAATAGGCTCAACACAGCTAACTCAAAGACAACTGCAGAGGTTGAAGTAACTAAACTAAAGGTTTCTAAATACCCTTGATGGTAACAAAGACTTTAAAGTATCCCCAATAGGCTCAAAATCACGTCATATGTTGGAGAGGGTTAAAACGGGCCATGACAAATATAAAATAAATTATATATATTAATACAAACACTACAACAACCCTGGATAATTTTACCACTAGGCCATCCGTCGCTTGGTTGTTTTCTGTGAAGTGTTTTTGTTTAAGGCAAAGGATTTGTTTAAGAAGAAGTATTTGTTCAATTTGTTTAAGGAGAAGTATTTGTTCAATTTGTTTAAGGAGAAGTATTTGTTCAATTTGTTTAAGGTGAAGTATTTGTTCAATTTGTTTAAGGAGAAGTATTTGTTCAATTTGTTTAAGGTGAAGTATTTGTTCAATTTGTTTAAGGAGAAGTATTTGTTCAATTTGTTTAAGGTGAAGTATTTGTTCAATTTGTTTAAGGTGAAGTATTTGTTCAATTTGTTTAAGGTGAAGTATTTGTTCAATTTGTTTAAGGAGAAGTATTTGTTCAATTTGTTTAAGGAGAAATATTTGTTCAATTTGTTTAAGGTGAAGTATTTGTTCAATTTGTTTAAGGTGAAGTATTTGTTCAATTTGTTTAAGGTGAAGTATTTGTTCAATTTGTTTAAGGTGAAGTATTTGTTCAATTTGTTTAAGGAGAAGTATTTGTTCAATTTGTTTAAGGAGAAATATTTGTTCAATTTGTTTAAGGAGAAATATTTGTTCAATTTGTTTAAGGAGAAGTATTTGTTCAATTTGTTTAAGGAGAAATATTTGTTCAATTTGTTTAAGGAGAAGTATTTGTTCAATTTGTTTAAGGTGAAATATTTGTTCAATTTGTTTAAGGAGAAATATTTGTTCAATTTGTTTAAGGAGAAGTATTTGTTCAATTTGTTTAAGGAGAAATATTTGTTCAATTTGTTTAAGGAGAAGTATTTGTTCAATTTGTTTAAGGAGAAGTATTTGTTCAATTTGTTTAAGGAGAAGTATTTGTTCAATTTTTCTGAACCCTATCAGCTGGAACAAGATAGAGTATAGTGGTGGAAAAGACTTCGTGAAAGGTGAATGAATTAGGACAACAGGATATCCCAGAAGCAGACAAATGAATGAATTAGAACAAGAGAATGTCCCTAGAAGCAGACAAATGAATGAATTAAGGCCAAGAGAATGTCCCTAGAAGCAGACAAATGAATGAATTAGGACAAGAGAATATCCCAGAAGCAGACAAATGAATGAATTAGAACAAGAGAGTGTCCCTAGAAGCAGACAAATGAATGAATTAGAACAAGAGAATGTCCCTAGAAGCAGACAAATGAATGAATTAGGACAAGAGAATATCCCAGAAGCAGATAAATGAATGAATTAGAACAAGAGAATGTCCCTAGAAGCAGACAAATGAATGAATTAGGACAAGAGAATATCCCAGAAGCAGACAAATGAATGAATTAGAACAAGAGAATGTCCCTAGAAGCAGACAAATGAATGAATTAAGGCCAAGAGAATATCCCAGAAGCAGACAAATGAATGAATTAGGCCAAGAAAATATCCTAGGAGCAGACAAGACTTTTAGAGAAAGGTGAATGAATTAGGGCAAGATAATATCCCCGGAGCAGACAAGGGCACGGTAGAGGGTGGAGAGGTCACGAGAGGACATAGAGAGGGTGTTGGACAGAGAACATAGTACCGGTACGGTAGATAGGAGGGTGGGGGAGGGAGGGAAGGGGGTATTGGACAGACACATATTAGACAGGAGGGGTGGGGGAGGGAGGGGAGGAAGGGGACATGGGGGGGGGGGTATTGGACCGATGCATAGTGAGGAGGGAGGGCAGGAGAGGAGGGCATTGGACAGGAGGGAGAGGGGGGGAGGGGACAGCGGATTTTTGTCCATGTGTGTGAAGGAGACAAAAGGCAGGTTGCCTGTAACGAGTGTCTCCCCGAAAGCCAAAAGAGTGACAGAGAGCCATTATTCAGGGGACGTTGGGGTCAAAATGTCTGGACACACGAAGTTTAAAGCAGTCTAAGTCATAGGATGGAGGAAAGATTGATTGCGGGAGACAGTAATACATTGGACACGCATACATAGGAGGGTGGGGGTGGGTGGGGAGGGGACATGGAGGGGTTATTGGACACACATATAGACAGGAGCTAGGGAGGGGGAGGGGGAGAGGGAGGGGACATCATTGTATACAGGGAGTGTGAAGAATGGTCTCTGACGTCAAGGAGGCTACAGATAGGGACGTGGTGGTAGTGCTCTCTCTCTCTCTCTCTCTCTCTCTCTCTCTCTCTCTCTCTCTCTCTCTCTCTCTCTCTCTCTTTCAACTTTATGCCATTCATCAGCATTTAATGTTTTAATCTGTCAAGGGATCATGCATGCACTCACTCTTTCTCCCTTTCTTTCTCTTACACACACACACACACACACACACACACCGGCGTTTATCGGTACATATCAATTTGGTGCATGCTTACGAGTACATTTTTCGATTTTTAAACCTAAATTACACTAACCTAACCTAACCTAACCTAACTTACCTAACCTAACCGAAAACACTCCATTTCAACGTATTTTAAAGAGGTGTGTACCGATTAACTGTCGCCCCAAACCTCATGTACCTGTAAACCTACAAATATCCAGAGATTTGTACCAATAAACACACAACCGCTCGTCCACCACACACACACACACACACACACACACACACACACACACACACACACACACACACACACACACACACACACACACTCCTTGACTTTCGTTCTATTAAATGTATGTCTTTTATCAGTCTATAATGTCTCAATCTCTCAAGGTTTGCACTCACTCGCATTTGCATTTCCTCCTCCCCTCCTGTAATGTATATCTAGTACCTCTCACTCACTCTCTCTCTCTCACACAACCCACCCACACACACCATAGGGACCTCTTGACTGTGTTTGATGTCCACCACCACCATACCCCTCCAGCATGTTGCCCTTACCCCCACCACTTCTCTACAAACACACACCCACACACACCATAGGGACCTCTTGACTGTGTTTGATGTCCACCACCACCATACCCCTCCAGCATGTTGCCCTTACCCCCACCACTTCTGTACAAACACACACACACTCACACCATAGGGACCTCTTGACTGTGTTTGATGTCCACCACCACCATAACCCTCCCGCATGTTGCCCTTACCCCCCACCACTTCTCTACAAACTACACACACCTCACACCATAGGGACCTCTTGACTGTGTTTGATGTCCACCACCACCACACCCCTCCAGCATGTTGCCCTTACCCCCACCACTTCTGTACAAACACACACACACTCACACCATAGGGACCTCTTGACTGTGTTTGATGTCCACCACCACCACACCCCTCCAGCATGTTGCCCTTACCCCCACCACTTCTCTACAAACCACACACACTCACACCTAGGGACCTCTTGACTGTGTTTGATGTCCACCACCACCACACCCCTCCAGCATGTTGCCCTTACCCCCACCACTTCTCTACAAACACACACACACACTCACACCATAGGGACCTCTTGACTGTGTTTGATGTCCACCACCACCACACCCCTCCAGCATGTTGCCCTTACCCCCACCACTTCTCTACAAACACACACACACTGACACCATAGGGAGCTGTTGACTGTGTTTGATCTCCAGCACCAGCACACCCCTCCAGCATGTTGCCCTTACCCCCACCACTTCTCTACAAACACACACACACTCACACCATAGGGACCTCTTGACTGTGTTTGATGTCCACCACCACCACACCCCTCCAGCATGTTGCCCTTACCCCCACCACTTCTCTACAAACACACACACACTCACACCATAGGGACCTCTTGACTGTCCACCACCCCACACCCCTCCAGCATGTTGCCCTACCCCCACCACTTCTCTACAACACACACACACTCACACCATAGGGACCTCTGACTGTGTTTGATGTCCACCACCACCACACCCCTCCAGCATGTTGCCCTTACCCCCCACCCACGGTCTCTAACAAACACACACCACACATCCACACCATAGGGACCGTCTTGACGTGTGGTTTTGATGTCCACCACCACCACAACTCACACCCCCCATCATGTTGCCCTTACCCCACCACCACTTCTTCGTACAAACACACTACCCCTTACACCATCGAGGACCTCTATCTTGACTGTGTTGTGATGTCCACCACCACACCCCCACATGTCACCCACCAGCATGTTTGCCCTAACCCCCACCACCTCTACA